>SJXQ01000557.1:347929-492757 GCA_006408695.1 Aepyceros melampus | reverse complement strand
AGTACTTAACAAAATCTAAAAGACTACTTTAGACTAATAATTCTCACCATATGGAAACGTGTGTCTTTCCTCTAGTGACTGCCAACAGAAACCTGGGGAGAAAAACTCGAGTCCTGGACAGAAGATGTCTGCGATGTGGGCTTGATTTAAGGGGCATTTTGACATTTCCCATTTCACTGAACTGATAGTTTTTAAAGAAAGAATAGAGCCTCACATTAGTTAACAAAGGGAATATTTTCATATTCAAGAGCACTCAGTTTGCATTTCCAAGCAGAGATCATTCTTGTTCCTTGGACATTTTTACCATTCACCTGAACGGATCATTGATCTATAGACTATCTGAAGCTCATTCTATGTTCAGTCGCTTTAGTCTTTTCCTACTATTTGCAGCCCTGTGGACTGTAGCCCGCGAGGTTCCCCTGTCCATGGAATTTCCCAGCAAGACTACTGGAGTGGGTTGCCATTTCCTCCTTCAGGGGATCTTCCTGACCCAGAGATCAAACCCGCATCTCCTGTGTCTCCTGCATTGCAGGTGGATTCTTTACCCACTGAACCACCTAAGAAGTCCAAACTTTTACTTAAGCCATTTCTGATTTTAGGATCTCCATTAAATGCCAGTTCTTTTCCATTTTTGCATTTGTTTCTATTACATTTCAGTAGAAACAACTGAAATCAAACCTGCCCCCACTTCTCATTCTTGGAATTATTTCATTGATTCATTTTGTTCATCTCTGTATATATTTAAGAACTGAAATTTCACTATGGCAAAGGGTGTAGTCTCAGCCAGTGCTGTTGACAGATCAGTTGGAAGAGTGGCAATCACCTGTCAGGTACAGTGATTTTGAGTTGAGTGTTTCACTTCCTGACTAGTTTGGCTTCAGGATGAGCTAAGTCATGCACAGGTCTGGTGGTCCAGTATTTGTTGCTGTTCAGTCGCTGAGTTGTATCTGACTCTTTGTGACCCCATGGACTGTAGCCTGCCAGGTTCCCCTGTCCATGGAATTTCCCAGGCAAGAACACTGGAGTGGGTTGCCATTCCCTTCTCCAGTGGATCTTCCCAGCCCAGGGATTGAACCCATGTCTCCTCCATTGGTAGGTGAGTTCTTTACCACTAAGCCACCAGCGAAACCATGGTGTTCCAATGTAGTTGTGCCCCAGATTCACTTATTGACTTACCATGGGTAAATCTGTTGCATTTCTAAGCTCTGGCATCATTTATTAGGAAGATAAATGAGAGTAATTAAGCCTCAAGGCCAAAAGTGTTGAAACTCTTCGGAATTAGTGAGCTATTAAAATGACAGAGTGTCTGGCTCTGCTTAGGCAAGTCGTGGTCTCTCACCTCCAGCTCTGCCTCTTGGAGTGACCTCTGCTGGCTCTCCTAATAGCACATGCCATTTCCATGCAGCCAAATAGAACCCCACAGGTAATGGAATAGATGAATGGCCAGATTGTTTTTAAGGAGCATTTTGGCTAGATTATTTAATGCTAAACTAGGCATATGACTGTGGTGTTGGAGAAGACTCTTGAGAGTCCCTTGGACTTAAATGAGAGTAATTAAGCCTCAAGGCCAAAAGTGTTGAAACTCTTCGGAATTAGTGAGCTATTAAAATGACAGAGTGTCTGGCTCTGCTTAGGCAAGTCGTGGTCTCTCACCTCCAGCTCTGCCTCTTGGAGTGACCTCTGCTGGCTCTCCTAATAGCACATGCCATTTCCATGCAGCCAAATAGAACCCCACAGGTAATGGAATAGATGAATGGCCAGATTGTTTTTAAGGAGCATTTTGGCTAGATTATTTAATGCTAAACTAGGCATATGACTGTGGTGTTGGAGAAGACTCTGAGAGTCCCTTGGACCACAAGGAGATCCAACCAGTCCATTCTAAAGGAGATCAGTCCAGGGTGTTTTTTGGAAGGAATGATGCTAAAGCTGAAACTCCAGTACTTTGGCCACCTTATGTGAAGAGTTGACTCATTGGAAAAGACTCTGATGCTGGGAGGGATTGGGGGCAGGAGAAGGGGACAACAGAGGATGAGATGGCTGGATGGCATCATCGACTTAATGGACATGAATTTGGGTGAACTCTGGGAGTTGGTGATGGACAGGGAGGCCTGGTGTGCTGCAATTCATGGGGTTGCAAAGAGTCAGACACGACTGAGCAACTGAACTGAACTGAGGCATATGATAAGCATTTTGTGTGTGTATGTATGTGTTAGTTGCTCAGTTGTGTCACCAACCCCATGGGATTCTCCAAGCAGGAATCCTGGAGTGGGTTGCCATTTCCTTCTCCAGGGGATCTTCCCGACCCAGGGATCAAACCCAGGTCTCCTGCATTGCAGGCAGATTCTTTACCATCTGAGCCTCCAGGGAAGCCCATGATAAGCATTACCTTTCAGTTAATGTTTGTTAATCTATTAAATTGAATAGCTGCTGATCAACTGTCAAAAAGAATAGCAGTTACTTCTTTCCCTGATGGTTCAGTTGGTAAAGAATCTGCTTGCAATGCAGGAGTCCCTGGTTCGATTCCTGGGTCAGGAAGATCCACTGGAGAAGGGATAGGCTACCCACTCCAGTATTCTTGGGCTTCTCTTGTGGTTCAACTGGTAAGGAATCCACCTGCAATGCAGGAGACCTGGGTTCAATCCCTGGGTTGGAAACATCCCCTGGAGAAGGGAAAGGCTACCCACTCCAGTATTCTGGCCTGGAGAATTCCATGGACTGTATAGTTCATGGGATCACAAAGAGTCAGACACAACTGAGCAACTTTCACTTTCACTTTCTTTTTACAAAGTCAACCCAGATTTCTGTCTTTTTCTTTAAAATAAACCAACTTTAGGATTTAATCATTTTAAAATAGCTAAACATAATGAATAAGATCAGGTTGTTTTTTTTTTTTTATAAGTAATGTGAACAAAATAACCAGGCTTCTTAACTTTCTTAAGAGAGAAACGGTCTTGACCAGAATCAATAAATATAAACAGGTGTGAGAGGAATACATTTGACTTGCATTTTCCTTTCTAAATATACTCCTAAACTCCTGTGTAGTTTAGCAGATTCTGGGTGTGAAAAATACCATACAGGTACTGTGCATTTGTGAACTATCCTCATTTGATATTTTTCATTATCTGAGCTCCCAGAATGCATCAGGGGACCTTGCAGAGTGGTGTTTAACATAATTTTCCTGGCCAGCGCTCTCACATTCTAAACTGCATGGCCATTATTTCACATTTCAAATCTTTTTCATTATTTTATTTTTTTGAAACTTTTATTTTGGTGTGCATGAAACACTTTTTTTCCAATGAAGTAACAAACAATTTTACAATGCTCCTTTTTTTCCCAAAAATCTTGGGTGGTTTGAAAATATGAAGAAAATGTCATGAGACGTTATAACAGCTTTTCATAGTGGATTTAAAAGATGTAGAACTTCAGCAAAGCAGAAGACCACACTAAAGAAGCATGATTTTTGCTTAAATAGGATATTCTAATTATAATGCTGGTGATTTTATTATTTTATGAGAAGGCAATTTTAATATCATCTGTGGTAAGAAATAGTCTCTTAGAATTTAATACTTCTTGGATTTAACCAAAGATCCAGTACAGAATCTAAGAACTTAAATCATAAAGAAAATGTTGGGTTGATGAACTTGAAAAACAACTAAGGACAATATTCTGATAAACCATTTCTGTGCTAGTGATTTTTCTATCTCTCAAAGGCATGATCTGCTTTCTCTTTCTAACTCTTCATTACTTTTCCAAATTATTTTCTTGTCAGTTCTTTTCAATCCATAGGCACAGAAAACCATGTGTTTTAAAAAATCTTCCCATCTGATTGATCATATATTTAAGAAAGGATATGCATATTTTGCACTGTTTAAAATATTTAAATTTAAGCATTTTTTTAAGTATTGAAAAATAAGTTATTTCAGAAAACCAGCATATTGTATCACTAGACATAGCAAAGCAAGATGTTTGTTGGTTTGTTTTCACAAAAATAGCATTCAGGTTAGAATACATATTTCATGAGGGCAGGAATTCTTGTCTGTTCTGTTCAGTTCAGTTCAGTTGCTCAGTCGTGTCTGACTCTTTGCAATCCCATGAACCACAGCATGCCATGCCTCCCCATCCATCACCAGCTCCCAGAGTCCACCCAAATCCATGTCCATTGAGTTGATGATGTCTTCCAACCATCTCATCCTCTGTCATCCCCTTCTCCTCCTGCCCTCAATCTTTCCCAGCATCAGGGTCTTTTCAAATGAGTCAGCTCTTCGCATCAGGTGGCCAAAGTATTGGAGTTTCAGCTTCAACATCAGTCCTTCCAATGAACAACCAGGACTGATCTCCTTTAGGATGGACTGGTTGGATCTCCTTGCAGTCCAATGAACTCTCAAGAGTCTTCTCCAACACCACAGTTCAAAAGCATCAGTTCTTCAGGGCTCAGCTTTCTTTATAATCCAATTCTCACATCCATACATGGCTACTGGAAAAACCATAACCTTGACTAGATGGACCTTTGTTGACAAAATAATGTCTCTGCTTTTGAACATGCTCTCTAGGTTGGTCATAACTTTCATTCCAAGGAGTAAGTGTCTTTTAATTTCCTGGCTGCAATAACCATCTGCAGTGATTTTGGAGCCCAGAAAAATAAAGTCAGCTACTATTTCCACAGTTACCCTATCTATTTGCCATGAAGTGATGGGACCAGATGCCATGATCTTCGTTTTCTGAATGTTGAGCTTTAAGCCAACTTTTTCATTCTCCTTTTTCACTTTTACCTGCTATAAATCCCAGGCCCAAGATAGGTCCTAGTGGATGTTCGATAAATGTTTCTAAATGAATGAAAGAATTCAGACAATGTTGCAATATTCTTTTAAATTTATATTTAGATGTATATTAAATTTATATTTTTATTTTAGATTTATATATCCAAGTTAAATATGAAAAGTGGTCAACCTAATCACATTTATTTATATGAGTCACATTTCATCCTATAGTTTACTTCCTTCTGTCCCATCTTTAAAATTTTTAAATCAAATTCAAGACTACCCTAAATGACCTTCAGTACTAACTTGCAGGATTTCAGATTTTGTTGCTAAAGAAATTACACAGCAATCCATGACTCTAACACTGAAACTTCATTTATTGGAAAGATATATTTTAGCCTCCTGTTATTCCTCTTGTTTGAATCTACTTTGTTACTTTGTTCCTTTGTTCCCACTCTACACGTTGTGAAATTAGAAATTTAAATATATGGGAAAATAGACAAATTTAGATCACAACATTTTTACCTTTCTTGAGAAATAATTCTAATTATGTATAAAAATAAAAAGGAGGAAGGAAGGAAGGAAAGAAGAAAAAGAAAGAAGCAAGAAAAGGAAAAACTCTCAAGAAAAAATTAAAATGGAGAAAAATCAATATGAAGATATATCAGTAAAAAACTAAGATGGCACAAAGTGATTTTCAAAGATAGCGGTTTTTTATGTCAGGATTTCTTTGAATTTGGTCAGCAACAATCTATTTCCTATAATCTGACAAACATAACATTAAGCTTTTGAATGTGCAGAACTTAGAATCAGACCCTGATGAGTGGTGACTTATACTAAGTATGGCAACTTCTAGTGTATTCATGTCTTATAACTACCTGTCTGAATATCTCGTCTGCTGGTTCTGGCCACATCGTGACTGTGGCATTAACTACATTATCTCTTTTTTAAAGGACAATGAAAGATCACTCTTTCAAAAAATATTTACTCCATTATTTTCCCAGATCTGAAACTCATGACTATTTCATTTTGTGAAGTCAAGGTGGATCGAACTGGAAAGGTAGGTTTGCTAGCACAATTCTTGGAGTAATCTGAGAACGGACCCTGTTCTGATCCTGGAGTTCTAAATTCAAGAATGCACTTAGCACAGCTTCTGTTAAATCAAAGCTGAGAGTGATTGATGACATGGTGTTCCTTCCTCAGAGTATGTGCTATACCCTGTAATCACGTGATCTCTGATAACTGTACATCTAAGTCGGACAAAATGCACCAGAGACAGATATCATGGCCTCTGGCCTCCATCCAGGCTAGTCTGTGGGCAGAACTACCCCAGCCCTGATTGAGAGAACATGTTATGCTGCCAAAAGATCTTTTGAACTTGGAGATCTTTGGAACATTCTCCCTTTCATGACTTAAGTGACTACAGAAGCCGTCTCTCTTCCTACAGATTCTATCTTTTAATTCATTAGGTCCTCCCACTCCCAGTCTAGTGTCTCACACAAGCCCTTTGAAAAGAGCTAGTAACAGTACATCATGAACCTTGGAATCAAAGAGAATCAGGCTCATCTAACCAGCTTCATCTCTTCTTTACTCCCTCCGTGCCTTGAGTGAAGCACATAACCTATATGAGACTCTGTTTCCTCATCTGCAAAGTGAGAATAATTATTTTTATTCTTGGATAAAATAGATAAAAATAAGTATCATATGTATAGTGCTTTGATGTATTCTCATATTTAGTCTTACAACAATCCCGATGTACGTTATTTTTATTAACATCATTTTATTGATGTAGAAACTGTGGCACAGATACGTTAAGTAAACTTGCATAAAATCATCAAGCTAGTAAGGGTGGAGTCAGGATTTGAATCTAGGCAAACTGGCTGTAGAAGCATTCAGCAACAACACTCTCAACCACATGCTTCGCTGCATATGCTAAGCACCTGTGGAGTTTCTGGTACACATGCTAAATAAATGTCTCATTAGAACAACTGCAATAGCTTCTAATGCATTTCTTTGACTCAGATGCTGCTGCTGCGGCTGTTGTGGCTAAGTCATTTCAGTCATGTCCGACTCTGTGTGACCCCATAGATGGCAGCCCACCAGGCTCCCCTGTCCCTGGGATTCTCCAGGCAAGAATATTAGAGTAGGTTACCATTTCCTTCTCCAATGCATGAAAGTGAAAAGTGAAAGGAACTCACTCAGTTGTGTCCAACTCTTAGCGACCCCATGGACTGCAGCCTACCAGGCTCCTCCGTCCATGGGATTTTCCAGGCAAGAGTACTGGAGTGGGGTGCCATTGCCTTCTCTGGACTCAGATGCTACTCTCTTCCAATATATCCTGCAAGTTCTTCGACAGCCAATTCTCTGAAATGCAAATCTGATTTTGTCTCCAATTAAATATAGAAAATATATTTATAATATCTTCCCGTTGCCTAAAGAAAAAAAAGTCTGAACTCTTAAACATGCTATTATAAAACTCTACAATATCGTTGCTATTTACTCTTCTAGAATTGTTTTCTGACACTCTGCATCCATCATTCATCCTCTTACGTCCTTGCCAGAGCAGATTACTCACTAATTCTCAATTCCCTTCTACAGTTTGTTACCTCTGCTGGCCTGATTTGCTTCTCCTGCTGCTTGCAGCCATTTCCTATTCATCCTGCAAGGTCAATCTCAAATCCTATTGCTTTGCGGAACTTCTCTGGTGGTCCAGTGCCTAAGAGTCTGTGCTCCCAGTGTAGGGGGCTCAGGTTCCATCCCTGGTCAGGGAACTAGATCCAACATGCTGCAAATAAGTGTTTGCATGCCATAACTAAAGATCTTGCATGCCACAACTAAGACCTGGCGCAGCCAAATAAATAATTTTTAAAAAATTGTATCCCTTTGCAAAGTACTCTTAGTCCCTTGACTCCTCCCCCATCCACCTCAAGAGCAATCCATTGTGCTTTCCTCTGAATGCCATAGCAATTTATTTGTACATATTAACTTCTCAACCACAAGCATATGAAATCTCAACTCAAGCATGAGCCACTGTGTTCTCAGTGGCCTGAAAGTTAAATTTTGATCTGTTTTGCATTTCTTCTGTGGGAGAGGACAAGGAAATCCAGTTTTTGACTTCGGGAGAAGTAGCAGTAGAAACATGGGGCTTCAGGAAGAAATAAGAGTCTTCCTCCATCCTTCCCACCTCAAGGAGAGTAAACAGCCTTTTTACATTTCATATATTTTTAATGACTGGAGGCTTCCTGAAAGAAAACCAAGTTCATTGTCGAAGGAAGCTGCTGAACAAGCCCTTTGTGGTTTGTGGATGGGCAGCCAACTCCCTGAGTTGGCTTCGTGGGATTAGCAAAAGGGTGAGATTTTGCAAGCTCCTCAAAGGACAGAGGCCTCAAATCACTCAGGCCACACATGTTTTAATTGACAGGACTTTAGAAAGGGCTCAGACGGTTAAAAAAAAAAAAAAAAAAACTGCCTGCCTGCAATGCAGGAGATCTGAGTTCAATCCCTGGGTCTGGAAGATCCCCTGGAGAAGGGAATAGGTACCCACTCCAGTGTTCTTGCCTGGAGAATCCCATGGACAGAGGAGCCTGACGGGCTGCAGTCCACAGGGTTGCAAAGGGTCAGACACAACTGAGCAACTAACACCTTCCTTTAGAAAGGAATAGTACATCTACCTGAAACTTCCAGGCCCTAGAAGTGCTGGGGGCTAAGCGACTGAGTAGAGACGATGCGTCCACACGGCTTCTTACCAGGCAACCTTGTGGCGCAGTTTGGAACTCAGGTAGCCACGGCGATGTCAAATTCCCCACCAGCATGGCTGACCAGTGTGCCTCATTTACTGCCCTTGTAAGGCCAAGGCCTGGGGTCCTTCAATGAACCAGGGGAACCCAAGAGTATGATAAGAAACTTCTTGCCAACAAGGCATGCAGGGTTTCCACTTGGTTTTTATTCAATTTGAATATTTTGGAAAAAACATAACATAGTTTATGTCACAAAGTATGAAACAGTTTAAACTCATTCTGTACAGGCACACCTCGGAGATATTATGGGCTGGGTTCCAGACCATGTATGGCAATAAAGTGAGTCACGCCAATTTGTTGGAGTCTCAGTGCATATAAAAGTTATGGTTTACACTACACTGTAGTCTAAAAAAAGACAATGTATGTTCTTTGATTAAAAAAATACTCTGGGACTTCCCTTGTGGTCTAGTGGACAAGCATCCACCTGCCAGTGTAGGGACATGGGTTTGAGTCCTGGTCCAGGAAGGTTCCACACGTCATGGGGCAACTAAGCCTGTGTGCCACAACTACCTGAAGCCCACACACCCTAGAGCCTGTGCTCCGCAATGAGAGAAGCCGTCACAATGAGAAGCCCATGCACCGCAGCTATAAAGTAGCCCCTACTCACCACAACTAGAGAAAGCCCTCAAACAGCAACGAAGACCCAGAGCTGCCCCAAATTAATTAATTAAAATACTCTATTGCTAAAAAGTACTGTCCATCATCTGACAATGCAGAGTTGCCACAAATATTCAATAATGCAAATAAATAAACACAATAAAGCAAAGCACAATAAAGCAGGGTACATCTGTGTACATTTTGTTATTCAGGATGTCTTCATTTGTATAGGCTTAATCTCCTAAAGGCAGAGGAACCAGAGATCAAATAGCCAACATCTTTTGGACCATTGAGAAAACAAAAGAGTTCCAGAAAAACATCTACTTCTGCTTTATTGACTATGTCAAAAACTTTGACTGTGTAGATCACAACAAACTGTGGAAAATTCTTCAAGAGATGGGAATAGCAGACCACCCGACCTGCCTCCTGAGAAATCTGTATGCAAGTCAAGAAGCAATAGTTAGAATTAGACATGGAACAACAGACTGGTTCCAAATCAGGAAAGGAGTATATCAAGGCTGTATATTGTCACCCTGTTTATTTAACTTATACGCAGAGTACATCATGAGAAATGCTGGACTGGATGAAGCACAAACTGGAATCAAGATTGCTGGGAGAAATATCAATAACCTCAGATATGCAGATGACACCACCCTTATGGCAGAAAGTGAAGAAAAACTAAAAAACCTCTTGATGAAAGTGAAAGAGGAGAGTGAAAAAGTTGGCTTAAAACTCAACATCCAGAAAACTCAGATCATGGCATCTGGTCCCATCACTTCATGGCAAATAGATAGGGAAACAATGGAAACAGTGACAGACTTTATTTTTCTGGGCTCCAAAATCACTACAGATGGTGACTGCACCATGAAATTAAAAGACATTTGCTCTTTGGAAGAAAGGTTATGACCAACCTATACAGCACATTAAAAAGCAGAGACATTACTTTGTTGACAAAGGTCCGTCTAGTCAAGGCTATGGTTTTTCTAGCAGTCATGTATGGATGTGAGAGTTGGACTATAAAGAAATCCGAGTGCCAAAAAATCAATGCTTTTGATTTGGAGAAGCCTCTTGAGAGTCCCTTGGACTGCAAGGAGATCCAACCAGTCCATCCTAAAGGAAATCTGTCCTGGATATTCATTGGAAGGACTGATGCTGAAGCTGAAACTCCAATACTTTTGCCACCCAATGTTAAGAACTGACTCATTGGAAAAGATCCTGATGCTGGGAAAGATTGAAGGCGGGAGGAAAAGGGGACGATGGAGGATGAGATGGTTGGATGGCATCACCAACTAAATGGACAAGAGTTTGAGTAAGCTCCGGGAGTTGGTGATGGACAGGAAAGCCTGTTGTGCTACAGTCCATGGGGTCTCAAAGAGTTGGACACAACTGAGCAACCAAACTGAAGTGAACTGAATCTCCTAAATATCTCCTGAACACGCTTGGGTCACTCCATTTTCATACACCAAGCTAATCCCAGGTACCATCATATCTCACGTGGATTTTTGCAACAAGTTTCATCAATGAGTCTCCCTGTTTTTACTCTCGAACTCCTCCAACACATTCTCAACACAAGAACACTCATTTTAAAACAAAATTTCAGTCAGTGTGTGAGTGATAAGTCATGTCAGTTGTGTTTGACTCTGTGATCCCATGGACTATAGCCTGCCAGACTCCTCTGTCCATGGAATTCTCCAGGCAAGAATACTGGAGAGGGTTGCCATGCCCTACTCCAGGGGATCTTCCCCACCCAGGTATTGAATCTGGGTCTTTTATGTCTCCTGCATTGGCAGGTGGGTTCTTTACCACTAGTACCACCTGGGAAGCGCTCCGATCAGACCTAAATATCAGACCTTTATTTTAAACTCTTTAGTGGCTCTTCATTGTTTTGGATAAAGATAGCTGCCCATAGTTCTCAGCCTCATCTATCCTGCCAGTCCCTCGAGCTGCACCTCTCACCACACCGCACTTGCCCTCTAGGCTCCTCCTCAGCACAGGCTCTTTTCCTACTGGAGGAATTGTAGGCACAATTGTTATCCCTGTACAGAGTATTCCTGCCAGTGGAATTGAAGTGTTAATCGCTCAGTCGCTCAGTCTGACTGCAAAGAGTCAGATACTCAGACTAAAGAACATCCAACTCTGCAAGGCTCTTCTCTCCATGGGATTTTTCAGGCAAGAATACTGGAGTGGGTTGTCAATTCTCTTCTCTAGGGGATCTTTCTGACCCAGGGATAGAACCCATGTCTTCTGCACTGGCAGGCAGATTCTTTACCACTGAGCCACCAGGGAAGCCCTGTTTGGTCTATTTTAACTAGCATTTTTTTCCTCCATAACACTTAGATCTTAATAGAAAGTTTTTGTAAAATTGTTCTATTTTGCATAACTATAAATACTCAAAAACCAATGTTTGGGATAAGAAAGGAATGTAAAACGGGAGTAAGGAAGAAGATATTTTTGTGGCAATACATTGGAAAAGATATAACCAAATGAGAGGAAAAGCTCATGATAGAACAGTTCTTTAGTGGGGTCTGGAAAATATGAAGCTGTAACATGGATACCGGTACTTATTGAGATGGGATCAGGGAGGCAGAGGGTGAAGGGAATGACCTGCGGTTTTAGGAAGCAGGCTGGGGAGACAGAAAGTGGACCCCCAGGGCATGAAGTGAATCTTTACCTGAAGCAGGAGACAAAAACTCCTCGCTCATATAATCGAAATGCTTTCAATATCTGGATGGGAAGCCAGAGGCAAGGGTAAAATAACCGTGCACATAATTGATAATAAAGTAATAATAAACTGACATGAACAGTTCATTGAGACCACATATGAGATCCAAATAGTTTCCATTCAGTAGCTCCTATAGATGGACATTAATATAACTGAGCACAGAATTACTATTCAAACTAATAAAAATACATAGGGACTTCTCTGGAAGTTCAGTGGTTAAGATTCTGAGCTTCCAACGCAAGGGACGTAGGTTCCATCCCTGGTTGGGGAACTAAGATCCCACATGCCACATGGCACAGCCAAAAACATTTAAAACATAATAAATATTTTTTAAGTTGAAATATATGAAGTATGTATGTTCTTTAGTTACTATAACATTTTTATCGTTGTGCTTCCAGAGACGAGTATTTACAAAAACTTTCATGTATACTCTCTGACTTAAGTGTCAGCTACCTTAATTTTGCTTTAATCAGTTCTTAAACTTAACTGGGGATTTTCCTCTTATTTTCAGGAATAAAATGCCAGAATTTGTAGAGCAGAGCAGCCTCAGCCCACAGCCTGAGCATAACCCCTCCAGTCTTACCAGAGTGGTAATATGCTGGCCAACTGCCAGCTGTCAGCTTCTGCGTCTCTTTGCCTAAGGGCATTCTCTGAGCTCTCACAGCCTTATCTGGGGAGGTGGAAGGACTAGACAGTTAACTCCTCCTGCAACCAGGAACTGATAGGAGGTGGTCCATAAACATACCGGTTTCCTCTTCCTGTGGCTAGGATAACTCTGAGCACATGCTCTACACTGGCTCCAAGAGTTGCCCAGTGGAAAAAAGTCCCAATTATTCACAATGGAAATCTTCTTGATAACCATTATTGTCTGTTTTGCTTTCTCTGTCTCATTTCCCTATGACCTACTGCTGTTTGCTAGCACAGGAAGTCCCCCACATATGAAATTTCAAAGATGCAAACATATGTGTACACTCATACCCAGCCATCTAGAGTAACCTATATGTGCTATTCTCTGAAATCATTAAACTATAACACTATTCACAGATGACACTTGCATAGCATGTTTTCACTAGATGCTGCTCTAACAGCTTTTCATAAATCAAGTCACTCCTCGCAACATCTCCATGAGGGACTGCACTGATCCAAACAGAATCACATTGAGTATAAGTCTTAACCAACACAAAGTTTTACAAATGACCAGTGAAAAAAGAAGGAAGCAACCACCATTGACACAGAACTAGTATCTGAGAGACCCTGAACTCTAGGATAGAATTTCCTTTTCCTGAAAGGAGATACACTTTGGTTTTGAATTAACAGGTAATTACTATGTGCAAAGTGTCAATACAAGTGAACCCATGAAAACTGCCTATTTTTAGGGTGTCTCCATCTTTATATCTTCTTTATCACTTAGCTCCATGTAAATCACACAGTTCACATTTGTTACCAATGTCTCTTCCTCAGGGCAGCTGTGACTCATAAATCTATCATTTAAAGATCAATGTAAGAGACCTACACAGACCAGGTATACTGTCCTGAGAGCCTTAGATAAAAATCTGTGTGCATGTTCAGTCTCCCAGTGGTATCCGACTCTTAGCGATGCTATGGACTGAAGCCTGCCAGGCTCCTCCATCCATGGGCTTGAACCTGAGTCTCCTGTGTCTCTTGTATCTCCTGCACTGCACATGGATTCTTTATCCACTGAGCCATCAGGGGAGCCCCTACGGTATTCTTTTTAGCAAGTCTTAGTCTTGGTTGGGTCCATTATATTCCCTGTAAGGCCATTTCTGTAGAAGGCAGTGGATTTTTCTTGAAGGAAAGTATTGCCTCACTGATATCTGTTTAGATTTATCTTCCCAAACACCCTACCCTAGAAAAATATATCATTTTAGGAAGGAATGATTCTGATGGGAAATTGAAATAGTCACAGATGTCTCAATTATATTTCTATTCTTTTCTCTGTCTCTCTCTCTTACACACACACACGGGTTAAAAAAAAAAATCCTGCTGAAAAACCAGAATTTTTATGCCCTTACTATATAAGAAGCTAAGGGCTAAAAACTTACATTTGCCATCTCACCTCTGTGTCACCTTTCTGGGCTTTGATGTAATTCAACAGAATGACAGCTCCTATTTAATTAAACAGATATCTGGATTAGCTCCAGCTGTGGGCCATGCAATCAGTTCTTGTGAGAGCAAAAAGGGGTGTAATCCCTGGCCCATAGATCATTCTGCAAGGAAATCTGCTTTCACTCAAAGCCATGCACAGGCCGCTGAAAATTATTTTTTTTTCCTGTATGAATTACTTACAATGTGCAGCTGCCCCCTGCTCCCCCAATATCCTCACCTTATGAAAAGGTTAAGAGCTTGATTTGTCCTCCTCTTATACTTTTTAAATCAAAAGAGGCCCTCCCTGCCTGTTGATACACCCAGCATTTCTTTGTTTTCTTTTTTTTTTTCCTTTGTTTTCTGCAAGAGGCACTATAGATGTGGTTTGCTGTTTCATGCATTTTTTTTTTTTTTTCCTGACGCATGCGTCTCTCCAGATGGGTGTAATTAGATTCTCTGATACATGCTGAACAGATTTTTTTTTAGAAATAGTTTTTTTAGAGGCAGATTTTTGTTGCAATATGACTTCATCTTTCTTCCCAAAAGAGGGATCTTAATCTTTCTAATTGGGTTTACTCACAAAACCCATTCTTGCAACACAGAAGAAGGCAAAAGCCTGTGTAGAGCCTACATCTTCAAGATTTAGACCAGCCATTGTCGGAGGAGAGACTAGGGGCATGTCTGTTTCACTGGCCTTCATGACAGTGTAGAGAGACTCATCAGTCTGGGGTGGTTGTCCATAAGGAGGCACAGAGCAATCCCCTGAAGCTATGCAGAGAGGGGTGATATCCACAAAGAAAGTGAAAGTCGCTCAGTTGTGTCTGACTCTTTGCAACCCCATGGACTATACAATTCCCCATGGAATTCTCCAGACCAGAATACTGGAGTGAGTAGCCTTTCCCTTCTCCAGGAGATCTTCCCAACCCAGAGATCGAACACAAGTCTCCCACATTGCAAGCGGATTCTTTACCAACTGAACCAGAAAGGAAGCCCAAGAATACTGGAGTGGGTAGCCTATCCCTTCTCCAGTGGATCTTCCTGACTCAGGAATCAAACCGGGGTCTTCTGCATTGCAGGCAGATTCTTTACCAACTGAGCTATGAGGACAGCTCAATTATTATGTACAGCTTAGAAAAAGAGGAGCGAACCCACAGTTGTTCTTGTGGATTCTACTGTGGGTGAGTAAAAAAGGGCATCTTCTTGCCAGGGAGAGGCACGGGGCAGGCTGAAAGGGTTCTAAAGATATCTTGGATTTGTATGCTTATTCTTTTTAATTTTTATTTATTATTTGGGTGCACCAGGTCTTAGTTGCAGCACGCAGGATCTTCAGTCTTTGTTGCAGAATGTAGGATCTTTAGTTGCAGCCCGCAGAATCGAGTTCCCTGACCAGGGATCAGACCCAGGCCCCCTGCATTGGGAGTGTGGAGTCTTAGCCACTGGAACACCAGGGCAGTCCCCCTTATATGCTTATTCTTGACAGTATCTTTTTTTAAGTAGCTAAAACATCAGGCTTTCTCCTGTATGTTTCTGGTGTGTCTAATTCTGCAAGCCAAGTCAAAATTCCAACTGCACACAGAAGGTTTCACAATTCTAAATGATTTGCAGCTCTCAACACTAAGACAAACAGGTTTGCTTTTCTGAAAATTATTTAATTAATTAAAAGTCCACTTGATCTGGATTCTTCTCCAGTTCCTAAAAATCACTTGCCGAAGTGATTGGAGTCTCAAAGCCCAATTCTTTGAGTAGCATGGAGCCGGCTTTGAGGAGGGACTCCCTGTAGCCACACTTCTGTGGGTTCCTGTCCCTTGGAGTGGAGAGTAAGAGGAAAGGTGAGATCAAGTCCTTCTCCTGGGGCTTGCATGCACACATTGGGGAGTATTAACAAGACAGGTGCCTGGGCCTCCACCCCAGAGATTCTGATTTCATGGGTGAGTAGGGGCTGGGCATCAGGGGTTTTAATAGGTCTCCATCTGAATCTAATATGCAACCAGACCCACTGTCACAGAGACACTCTTTAAATATTTGACACTGGGTGTCTAGATTAATTTCATTGTCAGGACAGACAATGCAAAATCTACTCCAGTTACAGATTTTATGTTAAGAGCAAACCGTAGTTCAAAGAGAGAGGTCTAGTCTGAAGTCTAGCTCCTAGTGAAGAGTTGGAGCAATAACAATGTGAAGTTTAGCCCTGATGTGAGCAGATCCTGGGCCTTGTACAACCTATCGTGAGGCAGTGGTGCAAAGCACCGCCATAGAACAGTTGCTTTATCAGCTGGTTGCCATGGATCACAGTGCCGGTGGCCAACTGTGCCGCTTTTGTCTCCCCAAGGACATCTGTTAGGCTAGTACTTTCTTAAGGAAAAAGACATCTAGTTACCTCCTTATTAACATGACTTAAGTGACTTGTAGCATGCACCCAAAGGGTACAAATTAGTTGCTTGACACTCCACCACCACCACCAAATACAACCCTAACAGTTGCCAACTTCCTCACTGCAGGGAAAGAGCAAATTAGCCAAGATTGCAGTGGTCAGGCACTCTCCCCGCTCGGCCTCTTGCTCTCACCCCACAAGTTGTAAATATACATGATTGGGTAACGGCTGAGATCATTTCTAGCACTGTGCACTTGCAATAACTTATATAAGCACCACCTGCAAAGCTCTTGTAGGAGAGTCGCATCACATCACCACTGCTGTCAGCCAGTAGAGAGTAAAGTATATGTGCCTTGTTGCTGTGAATCAAGTATGTCTGTGGTTCCTGTGGCTCCTCGCATCTTCTTCCAGCTTTTCCACGTGCGCCTTGCCTACCCTGGGTTCAGCGAACAGTGTGCAGAGTGAGATTCAGTAAGACAGTCACCTAGAAGTCTGTGCATCTCTTAATGGATCGGTCACATGATACATTAGATTGTAGTCATGCTCTATAAAAAAATAGAAAAAAAAATTTCAGAAAAATACCAATATATCAATCCTCTGTTCTCATCAACTAAGATTATAATTTCAGAGACATTGTTTTGATTCTGTGTTTACAATGGAAAGAAAAATGGTTTACAAATCATGAACCCTGACTCTTGTCCTGGATCTACCAAGCACCAGCTGTGTGGTACCAGGGAAATTGAATTATACTGATAAAAACAGTGTAGGGTAACAAAGTAGTGAGCATAGACCAAGGAAGATATTGTTAAGGGCTTTAATGCTTTATTTGGGCTTCCCAGGTGGCACTGGTGGTAAAGAACCCACCTGCCAATGTAGGAGACAGGGAGACATGGGTTTAATCCCTAGATTGGGGAGATCCCTTGAAGGAGGGAATGGCAAACGACTCCAGTATTCTTACCTGGGAAATCCCATGGACAGAGGAGCCTGGTGAGCTACAGACCATAGCATCTCAAAGAGTTGAATGCAACTTAGCATGTACGCATACTTTACTCCCCCGCCCCCGCCAAACTCTATGAAATAAATATTATTATTCTATTTTTAAGATGAGATTTGGAGATGTTAGATTTTTGTCCAAGGTCACTCAACTTTGAATTGGCAGAACTAGGATTGAAACCAATGCCTGCCTGGTTTCTAAGCTGGTGCTCTTGACAATAATGTTTGGCTTAACATGTCCCTGCTCTATTGCAGCTCAGAAAATAATGGGTTATTTCGGGGTGATCTTCAGCTGACAGCACCACTATTTTAAATTGTACTGTGAGAGACCTTCTTTAAGCCTAAACAGAACTTGCTAGTAGTCAGTGCTACATAAATAACAAAAGTGTTTAGATATTTCACACATTCATTTTCACATATATTTGCCCAATGTCTAATCTAGGCAAGGGATTAGGTGATAGAAATAAAAAATGGGCAAGATGACCCCCTCACCTCAGGGAGCATTCAACTATACGGTAAATAACTACAGGAAACTGTAGTTATTTACATTGTATATTTACATTGTAAAGAGCACCGTAAGAGGGGTAATACTTTGTAAAGCACAGAAATGTTTCACCTATTGAGTACAATCATGCCTTGACCAAGTTCATACCTTTTATTTTCCTGGTATCAAGTGCTCTAGTCAACAATTCTAACTAGATTGTCTCAAATAAACACAACACACACCATGATACTTGAATCATGCATTTCAATATGCCCTCCAATTTCCCATTGGACCCACACATTTGGGGATTTGTTTCTTGCAGGAAGGTGTTGGCAGGGCAAGTTTCCAGTGTTAGCAGTATTCTGTAAGACTCTTTGACAAGACCTGAAGGGAACCCAAATTCCTACCAGTGGACTCCCTGGTTTGGGTAAAGACTTTGATAAAATATCAGCATGATATAGCAAGTATCATAAATCCAGGAGCCTATCAATGAATGCCATTTGAACACATACTGAAAGAAACTTTTATCCTGGAGAATTTGACCAGTGTAGATGATAGAAATGGTTTCCTTTACATCTACTATTCTCTTACCCTGTAAATGTCAACAAACAAGAAAAAAAGAGAATTTTCTATAAGATATGAAAGAATGGGGCAAAGTTCAGAGTTGAAGGATGACTAGGATAGCAGAATATGGGGCCAGAATTCATCTTGATCAAGGAGTGCAAGCCATCTAAAGATAGATCCTCCCAAGGAGGATATAAAAGGAGCTAGGACACGCAAGATGTTCTTCCTGTCTTAGTTTGAGTTTGCCCCAAAGCAAAGCTTGGGATAAAGTCTTGGGTTCAAGTTTGAATTTCATCCCAGTAAGTGGTAGTAAGGTAGTGGGGCAATGAAGTAGGGATGGCACAAAGCCAGCGAAAATTATGTTAATGAACCATTACTGCTCCAGACTACTGGAGCTCAACACCTCTGGGAGCCCTTTGAAGAACATGTCTGTGCCTCAAGATTGTCCTATGTACAGACAGGAAGATCAAGCACTTACCCACCTGTTCCCTTGCCCCACTGTTTGAGGGTTGCCCCCAAGGTGTTAACTTCATGTCTACATTTCAGTGGTGACTGGGCTTTAAAGAAAGCTCCAAGGATGAATAGCAGAGAGATGGAGCCATTACAGTTGATAGGGGACCCTGTGCAGGAAGCTATCTGTCACCCTTGTCCTGAAAGGAGGCCACCAGAGGAGGGGAGATGTGAGGCTCTGCCAGGGCGTGCCAGGCATGTCAGGGACTTGTCCTAAGTTTTGTTATCTCCATTTTTAATTCATACCCATAACCAGAAATGTGATTTTAGTAGACCCTAGGAAAAATATTAGATTAATGGCCTCTCTGCTTCTCTTTCTTGGCTATGAAGATTAAATAGAACATACTATTTCAAAAGAACCAGTCATTGAAAGATAGACCAGTTAAAACTGTAACAACAGAAGGCAGTTACTTTAAAAAATATATATATATATATATATATTTATTTATTTGGCTGCACTGGGTCTTAGTTGCAGCATGAGGGATCTTTAATTGAGGCTGATGGCCTCTAGTTCCCTAACCAGGGATCAGACCTGGGCCCCCTGCATTGGGAATGTGGAATCTTAACCACTGAACTGCCAGCAAGGTCCCCTCCAATTACCTTTTGAACAATGTAGATGATAGATACTGTTTCCTTTACATCCACTCTTCCCTTTCCTTGCAAATAGCAAACACTGAAACCATCTTCTTGCTGTCCAAAGATACTGGATACTTAATTCACCAAGAGTTCCGACTTGTAGAAAGTGGAGATCACACAAAGATAGGCCTCCTCTACCCCATTTGGAAGAAGGATTATGGTCCTACTTTCTAACACTTAGATATCATATTAAAATTATTTCTTTTTGAAATCTATGACTCAGAACAGGACATGGTGGTCAGCATTTTCAGACACATGGAGGGAATGCCAGTTTTTCCCCATAAAACATTGCTGCTGTTTTCAGCATTTTTGTTCTAAATTCTACTGGAAAACATTGTGTTCTATTTCTGCTTGGGGTTGTTTTCAATGGATGGGACTGGGATTAGAGGTGTCAGGAAAAGATAAGATGTCCCTACACAAAAAGAGTGCAGTTAAACTTGTATCAGTATTCCTGCGATAAACTGATAAACCCTGAGCTCAGTGTGGTCAAGTTTTACATGCCTGAGCTGACACACCAATCTGCCAGCAGTCATATGGTTCTCATATGGCGACACTCCACAGATGCCAACAAAATGTGAGAAGTTTCTGGCTCATTTCCTTTGATTTTGAGTGCCATGTTGCCTGTACACATGCACGCCACATGCATGCACACGCACTTGCACACACACACACACACACACCCCTCTTTGTCATCTGTAATGACACTGCTTTAATCCACTCAGTTCCAGCAGCTCCATTAAAATTTCTCATCAGTTCTCATCAGTAGAAATTAATAATAAATAATCAATTAACACTATAACTGAGGGATTTATTTTCAAAATTTCAAACTGAGTATGAATTTTCTTACAAATCTACATAGATTTTGAGCAAAAAACAAATACCAAGGCAACTTTTTGAATGTTTTAGGGCTATTTAATTAGGGCTTAATTTTCACTCTTGCCATTGTTTTTTTAAAGGTGGTTTCCCTGAAATAGATTTGACAGCAAAAATCCTTTATACTGAAAACTAATATTTTTATGTATAATTAAAAGCATATAAATATCTGCGAAAAATGAAATAATTTTTTCTAATTTCAAAAATGATATGTTCCACTGTGTTAGAGAATATATTGCTTTAGCTGTTGTGTATATCATTACATAATTTTGCATGATAAAAAATTAATTCTTTAAATGTTTAAAAAATTTATTAAATGTGTTCTCTCATTAGATCTATTAAATCATTGAGTTTACACCATGCATATTTCAACAGTTCACTCTTTTAAGTCAACTCAATCTACACAGAAAATTTTTCTATTACTTTGCAACAGGGACTGAGCAAAGTAAGTGGAAAATGAAATCAAAGTGACATTCAAATAGTTGTGACAAATACAACTGTATACACAAATGAAGCACACTTCTAGCCAAACTTTATCCTCAACCCCCAGCTTTGAGCAAGAAAGGCATGTCTGTTTCAACTCTGTATTTCCTTTATTTAAACCTTAATGGCACACAAATATTTGTAATTGAGTGCATACAGTATTTACAAATATAAATACAATATGGTCTACCTTTATCTTCTAGATTCTTATATGGAGTGAGCTCTTTAGGCATACTGTATATAAAATGGATGGCAGATGGCAATTGGATAAAACTAATATACTGTCTGGCTCACAAATGAAGAAAAGAATCTAATGAGTACTATCTTCCATCCCTTCCCTAAGGATGTTGCCATTACAGAAGTATGATTTCAATAAATATAATGAATTATTTTCATTATAAACACATCATTGCCAATTTTTTTTTCACAAAGCAATGTCTACATAAATATACCTCAGAAGCAAGGAGAAATACATTCAAATTTAATTTGAATTTACTCTGAAGCCTATAGGCACACTGATCTTTTAGGAAACTTTTCTTTAATGTTCAAATAAATGAGCATCTGCAAATTAGATCAAAATATCTACAGTCATTTGCGAGGCAAGGAAAAAAGACTACTCTTTTTGAGTGTTTTGGTGAAGGTCATAGTTTTGACAGAACACCATGCTTTTTGAGTAATCCAAGTTAAAATATAGCAATAGCAAGTCCATTGGTATAGAGGATTAAATTATTATAAAAATTCTTATACCTTAGGAAGAAGAGTTAGATGTGTTCTCATTTTCTTATTCCTAAACAAGAGAAAGAAGGATAACATGGTTATCTATGCATCATTTCTACTCATTTTGAGCTTGCCCTCTATAGAATGGTCAGCTTGTAAACAATATCTTTTGAGAAGAACTATCTTCAGGTTGATTACAGTAAAGGATTTGATGGAGATAAGGACATTGAAAAAATTGGCATGAATTTTGCAAACAGTTCAATTTCATTTAATGAGAAAATACTGAGTAGCCACTAGATGCCAAGCAATTTTTAGAAATCGAAATACAAAGATGAACAAGACATGAAGCATGCTTTCAAGGAACTTACATTTAGTCCTCTCTCTTTTGAAACTATTAATGAACAATGCTTAGATAAAGAATGCCTACAGAACAAAAGAGAACTCTGTGCTTCTTTAACATTAAAACCAGTCCCTAAGCTCTTCTAGTAGAAGAACTATATTGTACACAGGGCCTCAGAACATCTTTTTTCTCACACACTCTCTTTGTCCATTATTATATCTTTGGTGCTAGTGGTAAAGAACCCGCCTGCCAATGCAGGAGGCGAAGAGACAGAGACACAAGTTTGATCCCTGGGTCAGGAAGATCCCCTGAACGAGGGCATGGCAACCACTGAAGTATTGTTGCCTGGAGAATGCTATGGACAGAGAAGCCTGGTGGGCTACAGTCTATTTGGAAATTCATATAAATCTAGACTGAAATTTAAGAAGACCCTAATGCTGGGAAAGATTGAGGGCAGGAGGAGAAGGGGAAAACCAAGGACAAGATGGTTGGATAGCATCACTGACTCAATGGATGTAAGTTTAAGCAAGCTCTGGGAAATGGTGAAGGACAAGAAAGCCTGGCATGCTGCAGTCCATGAGGGTGCAAAGTGTCAGACATGACTGAGCGACTGAACAGCAACAAGACTGAAATTAAACTTCTTTTAGCACACTAGAGGTGGTACTGCAAATTCTATAAATAAAATTATAATGGGATTATTAACAAGTTCTTAGAGGACAAAGTGATTTCAAGCACATGAGAAACATTTTATCTTCAGGCAATTGAAAAATGCCTTTCCAAATATTATCACTCAACCAAACGGATCTCGTAAGGAAATCTATTATATGAGAAATCAAGTCTGAAACTTAATGATTAGATAACATTTTCTGAAAAAGAATTCAGTAGTTCTCCCCCTTGTGAGATTTGTTTTTTTCTTTTTGGCTTTGGTTTATCTAAATAAATGAGGCTTTGTTGTAATTGAATATTAAGATCACTCTCTTCTCCACATTAAAAGGTCAATTAAATAGGACTGTCAGTATTCTTAACTATAATTTCTCTATGGAAAAAGGCACTTGGCATCATGTAGGAAGCTAGTCATGAATTTTGATCCTCAGTTCCATCATTTATGATTGCTGTCACCTGGAGCAAGTTACTTAATCTCTCAACCATGATTTTCTCATCAAGAAATTGCCAAATCCACAGGGCTTAACTGGAGAATTCTACCTAACATTTAGAGAAGAATTAATGCCAATTTACACAATTTTTTTGAGAAAATAGAAGAGGACAAAACATTTCTCAGTGTGTTTTATGACTTATTATTACCTGATACAAACACCAGATAAAGACCACAGACAAAAAAGAAAGCCACAACCAGTATATTTTATGAATAGAGACATAAATATCCTTTAAATATATTTGCATGGTTCAGTGATTTATCAAATACATATATTTGATAAATTGTGAGTTATTATATATATTTATATATATTTGATAAACCCTACATCATGACAAAGTAGGGTTTATTCCAGAGAGGCCAGACTGTTTCCACATTTGAAGGACAATCAACATAATCTCGGAGAAGGCAATGGCACCTCACTCCAGTACTCTTGCCTGGAAAATCCCATGGATGGAGGAGCCTGGTAAGCAGCAGTCCATGGGGTCGCTAAGCGTCGGACATGACTGAGTAACTTCACTTTCACTTTTCACTTTCATGCATTGGAGAAGGAAATGGCAACCCACTGCAGTGTTCTTGCCTGGAGAATCCCAGGGGTGGGGGAGCCTGGTGGGCTGCCGTCTATGGGGTCGCATAGAGTCGGACACGACTGAAGCAACTTAGCAGCAGCAACAACATAATCCACTATATTAACAGGCTAAAGAAGAAAAATCTCATGATCATATCAACTGATGCAAATAAATAATTTGACAAAATCAAAAGCATTAATGATTAACAAACCCTCAAAAATAGAAAGTGTGGGGAACTTCCTTGTTTTCATTCAGAGCATCTACAAGATAGCCAACATTATACTTAATGGTAAAAGACTGAATGCTTTCTTTCCAAGATCAGGAACAAAGCAAAGATGTCTATTCTAATCTCTCTTTTCAACATATTGGAAGTTCTAGTCACCTTATTAAAGGAAAGAAAATAAAATAAAAGGCATACAAATTAAGGGTAAAAAAGAAAAGAAATAAAACTACCTATTTGCAAATGACATAATTGTCTACATAGAATCTACGAAAACTCTTAGAACTAATAAGAGAGTTCAGAAGGTCACAAGATAGAAGATAAACATATTAAAATCAATTGTAACTCTGTATACTTGCAGTAAACATGTGGGCACTAAAATTTAAAATAAAATATCATTTTTAATTGCTAATAAAAATGAGACATTTTGGTATAAACCTGCCAAAGCATTTACAGGACCTGAACACTGAAAACTGCACAACACTGATGAAAGAAATCAAAGATCTAAATAATGGAGAGCTAGACCATATTTATGAAGTAGAAAACGAAAATCATAAAGATGTCAGTAATCCTCAAATTCATATAAAGATTCAGTGCAATTCCTACCAATACCTGAGCAAGAGTGTTTGTAGATATAGAGATTTTTTTTTAATTTATATAGGAAGGCACAGGAATTAGAGTAGCTAAAATCATTTTGAATCAGAAAAATAAAGTGGGAGGAATCAGTTGACCTGATTTTAAGACTTGTTAATAGCCATAGTAATTAAAACTATATTGGGTTTTCTATCCAGAAATAGACCCACATAAATATGCCCAGCTGATTTTTGACAGAGATGCAAAAGCAATTCAAAGGAAGAAGACTATCAATAAATGTGCTAGAACAAATGAACAATGGATAAACCAAAACCAAAAAAAAAAATAGCCACCTCAACCTAAATCTAACACTTTATACAAAACTTAATTCATAAGCATCATGAAATTTAGTATATAATCTATAAAGCCATAAATACTTTACAAAGAATTGGAAAATATTTTTGTGAGTTAGAACTAGACAGTTTGTAGACCAATACCAAGGCACAATCTGAAAAGGAAAAAATGATAAACTGGATTTCATCAAAAATAAACACTTATGTTCTGTGAAAGGGCTTCCCTGGTGGCTCAGATGGTAAAGCGTCTGTCTGCAATACAGGAGACCAAGGTTCGATCCCTGGGTTGGGAAATCTTGTTAAGAGGATGAAACAATAAGCAAGATATGGGAAGAAATATCTGCAAACGACATATCCAACAAAAGACAACTGTCTAGAATATATGAAGAACTCTTAAAACTCAACAGTAAATGAAAAAATAATCTAAAAAATAGACAAAACACATGAACAGACATTTCACCAAAGAAGTTATATAGCTAAAATATTAGCACATGAAAAGACATTCAAAATCACTTGCCACTAAATAATGCAAATTAAACCCAATGTGAGATATTACTATACACTCATTGGAATGGATACATAAGAAATGGTGACAATCCTAATCGATAGAAAGGATGTGGAGAACTGAAGAAAGATTGCTGGAGATAACATAAAATTGCAAATTGCATAGCCATTCTAGGAAACAGACTGGCAGCTTCTTAAAAAAAAAAAAAAACTAAACATGTAAATACAATACGACCCAGCAATTGTAATTCTGAATATTCCTCCAAAATGAAGACTACATTCACACAAACACCTGTAATGAAGGTTTATAGCAACTTCATTCTTCATAGCTCAAACTGCAAGTAATCTGGATGTCCTTCAATGAGTGACTGGTTAAATTCACTGCAGTTTATCTGCATCATAGAAGACCACTGAGCAGCAAAAAGGGATGGATTATTGATACACACATGTTGGAGAAAACAGAAAGTGCTCACCAAACTGAGAAGCCATCTTGAGATAGAAAAATGAGGTAGGCACCTTTCTACAATCAATAGATCAGTTCATTTTAGGTGGACACATCTGAAGTGACTTGGCACACACATGCACTCACAGGTGGATGGTGTCAACAGTGATCTGGAAGCATTCATAGCTGCACTCTGCACTGCCAAGGGGACAGTTCAGTTCAGTCCCTCAGTCGTGTCTGACTCTTTGTGACCCTATTGCAGCATGCCAGGCCTCCCTGTCTGTCACCATCCCCCCGGAGCTTGCACCATCTCATCCTCTGTCATCCCCTGCTCCTCCTGCCTTTAGTCTTTCCCAGCATCAGGGTCTTTTCCAGTGAGTCAGTTCTTCTCATCAGGTGGCCCAGTGCCAAGGGGACACTGGGACAGTTTTATAGTTAACTTAAGGTATGGAGATGGGGCTTGTTTAACTCTTGTTTTATTTAACATTTTAAAATGTTAAGTTTAAAAAAAAGTTATAAACAGTAAGTCAAGATCTGTGAATGAGTAACTACTCTTGTGGGCCTTGGGAATATGTCAGTGAAGGTTTTCAGCATTGTTTGGGACTCACAGTACAGTACATTCCTGTGTAGGGTCGATGGAAAGAGGTAAGGAGCCATGAAGATCCAAGATGGTGTCAGTTATGCTACCAGAACCTGGATGCGTCCCCAGAGCACTGTGTGAAAAGATAAAAGCTACCTCGCTTACAAACTGAGATGATTCCATTTACATAACATTCTTTAAATGAGAAATAACATGGTCATCAACAATAGACTGATGGGGATCCAGGCAAGGAGAGCCAGTTAATGAGGGGGTGAAGGCAGATGATGCGGCTAAAAAGGTGCAACAAGAGAGAACACATGGTGATGCAAATGTTCTGTGTCTTGACTACAGCAATATCGACGTCCGGGTTGCCATCCTGTACCTTTGTTTTGTACGTGTGACCTTGGGGAAAACTGGCTGAAGGACGCATAGGATCTCTGCACTATTTCTCACAACTGCATGTGAATCTATACTTATGTCAAAATAAAAAGTTTGTTTCAAAAACAAGCTAAACCCCTCCCCCAGAAGGACTCCACAATTTTAAACAAATAGAATTTATATTTTACAATCTCCAATGACCAAAGAAAATCAGCAAAACTTAAAATTATAGTAATGAATATGAAGTGGGCTTCCCTGATGGCTCAGTGGTAAAGAATCCATCCGCCGTGCAGAAGATGTAGGTTCAATCCTGGGTCAGGAAGATGTGGAGAAGGAAATGGCGACCCACTCCAGTATTCTTGTCTGGGAAATCTCATGGACAGAGGAGCTTAGCAGGCTATAGTCCATGGGGTCGCAAAAGAATTGAACATGACTTAGCAACTAAAACAATAAAACTAATGTTAAAGAATTTTACATGTATATAATTTTTAACAAAGCACTGATACACCACATCAATTCAATACAACTATCCTGCAGTGTCTTTGGGGGTTTGCAATTATGGTGTGTTAGAAAATGCACATTTGTTTTCATTTGAAGCAATGATTTAGAGCTTTCCATTCTAAATTTTTTTTAGATCCTGTGTTCCAGCCATTAGGTTAGATAATGGCTGAGTCATGATAGCAAATGAATATAAACTAGCTCAGGTAAAATCATGTGTTAAATACATATGGACCTCCATAGGCAGATGTCACTGTGTACACAAGTTGTATAAGCACATGATTTGCATTTTCACTTGATATATGAAACTTTCATCATCACAATTCTCCATCCCTTTTAAAAATAAAAGACATACTCTGGTGCTCTAAAATCCTATAACTGATGTATCCATCAATGTTGAGTGCTGGTAGGAAAATGTAGGAAGAACTGCAAGTGATCCAGCAGAATCATTCCAAAAATAGTACTTTCTTAATTCAGTGAATAGCAATGATAAGTAAGTGATAGAAAGAAGGTCACTTTCAAATTTTAATTTTACTTATTAGCCAGAAAGGGGAATGCACAAGGATTTAACACTGATAAACTGTGTGGAGAAAAAAAACACAACATTTAAAATTGTATGAAAAGAGATAGAAGGGTCATTTCAATTGGGAATTCTCAAAATGAAAGATGAGTTTAAAAGAAGTATAAAGCCAATATTTAATGGCTTTGATGCCTTTGCCAGAAAAGGCAGGAACAGAAAGATAATCTGTTTATAAGAAACACTTCAGAAAAACTTTAAGTTAACATTTATCAACTATGAAAACAAGAAAAATTACATTAAAATCAGAAAAAAAAGTATAGTTAAATATATTACATTGCATGCTTAGTTGCTCAGTTCTGTCCAACTCTTTGAGACCCTATGGACTGTAACCTGTCAGGCTCCTCTGTTCATGGAATTTTTCAGATAAGAACACTGGGGAGGGTTGCCATTTCCTACTCTAGGGGGTGTTCCTGGACTAAGGGTCAAACCCTCATCTCTTGTGTCTCCACATTGGCAGGCAGATTTTTTTTACCACTAGCACCACTACCTTCCTTAAATCTTGTTTTATTTAACATTTTGAAATGTTCATAAAGTAAAAAGTTATAAACAGTAATATATTTTGGATACAAGTATTCCCCTAAGAATTTATATATGTGGGTTTATGCAATTTTTCCATGAAAATCTCTTCTTTTGTTTAAGAAAACAAGCTTAATTACATCATGTGCTTAGCATACAACTCACTTTAGAGAAAGTTCATTGACAAACACTGTCATAAACAAAGCATTTCGTAACTCCCAGCTAATTAGAGATATATAATCACCACCTAAATTAGGAACATAGTTTCAGTGGGAATTAATCAGTTTATAACCATGTACAGTTTTCAAATTGAGACATTTGATGAATTCTTGGCATGTGTCACACACTCGGATCTGATACAGTCCCCTCTGGTTTCATGTTTACGGTTTACTTTTCCCCCTTTTTCATGGAAAAGGCAACAGAGCTTATTTCTAGCATATTCTTTCTTCTCTCTGTATTAGCTTTTTCTGCCTAAATACAAATGTATATAGCTTTTCCTTTGCAATTGTTCACTTTGTTTATCATATTACTTTTCTATACTTTGGCAGAGTTCTGCAAATAAAGGGTAATGATGGTATTTACAGACATCCAGGTTAACATGGAATCATGCCTGAAACATTTCTGCTCAACTTCCCTTTAAAACACCCATGAAGATATCAAAAGAGACAAAACTGGCAACTGCATTAGACACTAGCTGTAAGAGAAGATGACATAAAGTCCAAGTGGGATGTGCACTGATTGCAATGCTGATGAAGATGACTCTTTCAACACAGTTCTGGACTGCAGACCATTATGAACTCTAGCCTCTGAATCAAGCACAACAGTTCACTTTGAAGAGGATGGGGGAAACCATTTTGACATGCCTCCAGATTGTTCAGAAACCTGGAAACGATGTCTGACTATCTAGATGGGTCAGGAAATCTCATAACTGAGTTCAGAATCCTCAATCCAGGAGACTTGCATTAGAAGACTAACAATTAGCCAATGTAAATTCCACCAACTCGGGACTTTAGGTTTAAATCTGAGAAGGAAAATAATCTAGCACAAGTTTATAGTCAAGGAATTTAGAATATTCTACCATGTCTGTTGGAAGCTCTAGAAATAAATATAAATCTCCGTTCTGAAACATAATCAGGAAAGAAAAATTATCTACTTTAGAGATGTAAGGCAAAGGAAGCATTGCTCTGAAGATTAAAAAGATTGTATCTCTGATTCATGTTTTCTTTTAAAAAAAAAAAGATGGAAAATTTAGAAGAAATTTGATTAATGGCCTCCAAAAATTACAGGAGAATATGGACCTTGCAGAAGAAAAAACAAGAAAGCTGAATTTTAAAAAAATCATAAAAAAGAGATTTTAAGTGAGCTGACAAGTATAAATACAGATTTTATATAATAGCAAAAAGAGATATACAGAAAAATAAAATATTAGGCTGAAATTCATAAAGTTTTTAGAAAAATGGAAAATGTGATTATACATTAAATACTGGATGATACTAAGATACTTCCCAAGTGGTACAGTTGGTAAAGAATCTGCCTGTCAGTGCAAGAGATGCAAGAGACACAGGTTCAAGAAGGAAATGGCAACCCACTCCAGTATTCTTGCCTGGAAAATCTCATGGAAAAAGGAGCCTGGCAGGCTACAGTCCATGGGATGTCAAAGAGTCAGATGTGAATGAGCATGCACACACATGCGTAAGGAACATATAATCAATTCTCCTCATTTTTGAGAGATGGATAACAGTACAAACAGGTGAAATGGTAGGATGCCTGGGATTTGTTTTAAAACACTTCAGCAAAAAATGAAAAAAAAGAAAGAAAATTAGAGAAGGGACATACGATATGAACGTAGTGAAATCTGAATTGTGCAGACGAGTGGCAGGTGGTGCAAGTGCAGATGCTGAGGCAGAGCTGGAGGACAGATGTTTCTGGAGGGTAATTCCTGTGAAAGGTAAAGAGGGAGGAAGCAGGATTAGTCGGGGAAGCCTGTGGGTCGTGCTAACACCTCCCCGCTGTGAGGGAAGAGGCAGGAGGTGACCATGGTGAAGAGCTGACAATGCTGGCTGAACCAGTGGGTCAGCTTCCATCTGGAGTTCCCGCACTCAGCCCTCGCCTCTCTGTGCTCACTCACTGGCTGGAGCTGCCCCGGAGCAGGAGGATCTTGGCATGGGTACCGGGGCACGTCCCCCAAGTGCTGTGTCTGGAGATACTGCTGTCCTCCAGCTCAAGTGTAAATTTCCTCCAGATGAGAGAGACAAAGGGCTCACCTCCCAGGCTACATCACTGGTACAAAAGCCAGCCTACATGACTGTGCTATATATCTTTTAATATTTTAGACAGTTTCACTAAAAACGTTCAAAAATAGGAACTTCCCGGACAGTCCAGTGGTTAAGAGTCTGTGCTCTCAATACAAGGCCCACAGATTCGATCCCTAGGGGAGGGACTAAGAGATTTTGCATGCTGCGTATCTCGGCCAATAAACAAATAATAAATAATATATTCCAAAACAATAGCAGGATTTAAATATACTTTGGAGGCAAGAAAGCACAGAGGTGACACTTCAGAAAATGAAATCAATGATAGAAGACAAACCTGAGACACTCAACCAGAATATAGAAGAAAACAAGGGGACAAGAAGGAACCTTTAAAGGAACCTCTGCTTTAAAGGACAGAGGGCTTCCCTGGTGGCTCAGAGAGTTTAAAAAAATAAAAATCTGCCTGCAATGAGAGAGACAGGTTTGATCCCTGGGGCAGAAAGATCCCCTGGAGAAGGGAATGGCAACTCACTCCAGTATTCTTGCCTGGAGAATTCCATGGACAGAGGAGCCCGGGGGACTACAGTCCATGGGGTCTCAAAGAGTCTGACATGACTGAAAGCCTAACACTTTCACTTTTTTCTTTAAAGGACAGAAAACCAAAAGAAAGGATGAGTACCACGATACAGGAATGCTCAGCTTAGGTATTCATAACCTTCACATCTCATTTGAAGAATTTACAAGCCACAGAGAGATCCAAGACCCAGGAAAAATGAATGAAAAAAGCACACTCAGATTACAGTGAAACTTGCCTTTTGATGTTGTTTGTACAAAGAAAATATAGCTCATTTATTTCTTTAAAACTGTCTTCTCGTTCTCACAATTCACTGTGTAGTAAATTTAGTCCATCTGGTGAAAAACACGAATCTGATTCACTACGTTGAACAGTCTTTTTTAGCTTTAATTCAGTTCATTTGGAACAGATTCTTTTCCGATCCCCGCCCCCAGTCCACCCTTCCACCTGTTGTGGCAGCAGGGGGCCTCCTCAGAGCGGGGGTGCTAAGAAGGGCTTCGGGGACCCACCTCGCTTCCTGTCATTCCTTCAGGTTCTCGAGTGATTGCCTTTGTCTGCTGGGTTGGTGTTACTCTACAGGGAACGTGGCTGAAGTTAGAGGCCAAAGAAGGCACCATTAGATTTCTTTCAGCTTCCCAGGACCCTTGGTTCTCTCTAGCTGCTTGGGTCTCCTCTCAGTCAGATTCCCTAGATTCCCCAACCTGCCCCCAGCTTCAGGTCCCTGGCCCCTTGTCACAGCAGGCCTCCGGGTCTCAAGTCAGTTACCTTTGGACCGCCAGGCCCGATAAACCTGTAGGAATCCCAGGTTCCACTCACATTTGGTAGGAGCTCCGGGCTTGTGCTATCTGCACAAACCATACCACTGACTCCTCTGCGATGAAGAGTGTCATTTGTCATCCACCTGTGAGCAGTGTCCTGCCAGGGTCCCCAGGAACACCGTGTCCTCTACATGCCCCTCCAGCTCATCTCCTGTTTTGGACACCCATGTGCCTTCCCTGGCCACGAGCCTTCCTTTCTTTTCCCGGAAAAAAGAGGAATCCTGGGAGCATCGTGTCTGGCAACTTACAAAAATATCAAAGTAACGGTCTTCTCAGCCTTCTCAGCACAAATGGGAGGAAATTTTTGATCAAAGGATAAGATATCAAGTCAAACTGTCCCAGGTGCAAAAACAACAGGGACATGCTCAGCTAGAGAGGGACTTCGAAAATGAACCCCGCTCAGGCAACCCTAAGAAATACACCAGTGCACTCAAAAGATGTCTGTAAAGCAAGAAGGGCATAGTCAGAGTATGTAAGAGGTGAGCCCTGAAATAGATTAAATACATACTGTAAGTTATAAATGGCAATTGTAAATATTAACACCGCAGAATGCAAGTGTCAGAGACTTCCCTGACTGTCCAATGGTTAAGACTCTGTACTTCCAGTGCAGGGGGGTGTGGGTTTGATCCCTGGTCAAGGAACTAAGATCCCACATGGCTCACAGCCAAAAAAAAAAATTTTTTTTTTTAAAGAATACAAGTGTCTAAGTCTCTTTTCAAGGTAAGATATATTAAATTGTATAATAATGTGATGGAACTATAATCCCAGATAAAATTTTAAAAGCTTGTGAAGGGGTTGGGACAGCAAGGAGATGAGCCAAATTGCCTCATAACCCATGAATAAAGTTTTTATTTTTGTGAAAAGAAATTTAGGAAACGTTTACTTTCTCAAAAAAGAAATCATATTCAGAAGCAAGTAGTTAAGGGTTACTGGATCAGTAAGTTGGAATATCTTAAATATATATATTTAAATATATTTATAGACTGGCTTGTCAAAGTCTATTCACTGATATAACTTGGTGTTGATTGAGTGAACAGCTTTAAAACTGGTTTTGGGGACTACTTGTTGCCATGGTTACTGAACAATCAGTTTTTTCCTCAGTTTGTAGAAACTTTTATTTTGCTTGTCTTTCGGTCTTCATTCAGTCAACACTGCACAAGAGATTATCAGTGATTGGTGAAGTCTTCACCACAGGTGAAGCATTCTTGAAGACAAGCCTTTGTTTACAGACATTTGGTTTTCAGGTTGAAAGTTGAGCCAGTGTGATTTTATCTGCTTTTGCTTGAATCATTTGGAGAATCATCTGTCAGCATAATGACTGCCCAGGAGCATTTAAGATTCTATGCAACAGACACGGAACAACAATAGAGGTCAATAAGAAGTTGTATATTTTATAAAGAGGGGCAACGATAAGTTCCAGCAATTTCCTATGTCTGAAACTCTGATACTTTGGCCACCTGATGCGAAGAACTGACTAACTGGAAAAGACCTTGATGCTGGGAAAGACTGAAGGCAGGAAGAGAAGGGGATGACAGAGGATGAAATGGTTGGATGGCATCCCGACTTGATGGACATGAGTTTGAGCAACCTCCGAGAGTTGGTGATGAACAGGGAGGCCTGGTGTGCTGCAGTCCATGGGGTCGCAAAGAGTTGGACACAACTGAGCGACTGAACTGACAGATGTCAGTTGGTTTTTCTTTCTTTTTTTAATTTTAATTTTATATTGGCGTATAGTTGATTAACAACTTTGATTAATTTTGTTAGTTTCAGGTATACAGCAAAACGATTCAGTTGTACATATACAATTCTTTTCCCACCTAGGTTATCCCAGAATATTGAGTAGAGTTCCCTGTGCTATATAGCAAGCTCTTGTCGGTTACCTATTTTATTTTATTTATTTATTTTTTTTGGATTTTTATACAAAGATGTAAATCAGCTATTTTATTTTTTTAATTAATTTTTATTTTTTAGTTTGTTTTGCTTTACAATACTGTATTCATTTTGCTATACATTGACATGAATCAGCCATGACTGTACATGAACTCCCAATCCCGACCCCCACCTCCCCCTCCCACCCCACACCTTCTCTCTGGATTATCCCCATGCATCAGTCCCAAGCATCCTGCATCCTGCATTGAACCTAGACCGGCAATTCGTTTCACTTATGATATCATACATGTTACACTGCCACTCTGCCAAATCATCCCACCCTCTCCCTCTCCCACAGAGTCCAAAAGGCTGTTCTATACATCTGTGTCTCTTTTGCTGTCTTGCGTACAGGTTTATCATTACCATCTTTCTAAATTCCATATATATGTGTAAGTATACTGTATTGGTGCTTTTCTTTCTGGGTTACTTCACTCTGTACAATCGGCTCCAGCTTCATCCATTTTAAATATAGCAGTTGACATGTGTACATGTCAACCCCACATCCCAATCTAGCCCTCCCTCACCACCATTCCCCTCCAGTAACCATAAATTCATTCTCTAAGTCTGAGACTATTCCTGGTGTTTAAACAAGTTCTTTTGTATTATTTTTTTTTTAGAAAGTGATATATAATACTTGTCTTTCTCTGACTTATAACAGTATGATAAGCGAAGACTGGCTTTTCTTTAGCTTCACTATCACTTGTTTTTTCTCCTTGCACAGTGTTCATTCAGGCTGCAGTGGTACAGTTCAGCTCAGTTCAGTCACTCAGTCATGTCCAACTCTATGCAACCCTATGGACTGCAGCATGCCAGACCTGCCTGTCCATCACCAACTCCCGGAGTTTACCCAAACTCATGTCCATTGAGTCAGTGATGCCATCCAGCCGTCTCATCCTCTGTCGTCCCCTTCTCTTCCCACCTCCTATCTTTCCCAGCATCAGGATATTTTCAAATGAGTCAGTTCTTCGCATCAGGTGGCCAAAGTTTCAGCTTTAGCACCAGTCCTTCCAATGAATATTCAGGACATTCCTTTAGGATGAATATTCCTTTAGGATGGACTGGTTGGATCTCCTTGAAGTCCAAGGGACTCTCAAGAGTCTTCTCCAACACCACAGTTCAAAAGCATCAATTCTTTGGCGCTCAGCCTTCTTCACAGTCCAACTCTCACATCCATACATGACCACAGGAAAAACCATAGCCTTGACTAGATGGACCTTTGTTAGCAAAGTAATGTCTCTGCTTTTGAATATGCTGTCTAGGTTGGTCATAACTTTTCTTCCGAGGAGTAAACATCTTTTAATTTCATGGCTGCAGTCACCATCTGCAATGATTTTCAAACCCAAGAAAAAAAAATCTGTCACTGTTTCTACTGTCTCATCTATTTGTGGTGAAGTGATGTGACCAGATTCCATGATCTTAGTTTTCTGAATTTTGAGTTTTAACCCAACTTTTTCATTTTCTTCTTTCACTTTCATCAAGAGGCTCTTTAGTTCTTTACTTTCTGCCATAAGGGTGGTGTCATCTGCATATCTGATGCTATTGATATTTCTCCTGGCAATCTTGAAACCAGCTTGTGCTTCATCCAGCCCAGCATTTCTCATGATGTACTCTGCATATAAGTTAAATAAACAAGGTGACAATATACAGCCTTGACGTACTCCTTTTCCTATTTAGAACAGTTTGTTGTTCCATGTCCAGTTCTAACTGTTGCTTCCTGACCTGCATACAGATTTCTCAAGAGGCAGGTCAGGTGGTCTGGTATTCCCATCTCTTTCAGAATTTTCCACAGTTTGTTGTGATCCACACAGTCAAATGCTTTGGAGTAGTCAATAAAGCAGAAATAGATGTTTTACTGGAACTCTCTTGCTTTTTCGATGGTCCAATGGATGTTGGCAATTTGATCTCTGGTTCTTCTGCCTTTTCTATATCCAGCTTGAACATCTGGAAGTTCATGATTCCCATACTATTGAAGCCTGGCTTGGAGAATTTTGAGCATTACTTTACTAGCGTGTGAGATGAGTGCAATTGTGCAGTAGTTAGAGCATTCTTTGGCATTGCCTTTCTTTGGGATTGGAATGAAAACTGACCTTTTCCAGTCCTGTGGCCACTGCTGAATTTTCCAAATTTGCTGGCGTATTGAATGTAACACTTTCACAGCATCATCTTTCAGGATTTGAAACAGCTCAACTGGAATTCCATCACCTCCACTAGCTTTGTTCATAGTGGTGTTTCCTAAGGCCCACTTTGTATTCCAGGATGTCTGGTTCTAGGTGAGTGATCATACCATCATGATTATCTAGGTCATGAAGATCTTTTTTGTATAGTTCTGTGTATTCTTGCCACCTCTTCTTAATATCATCTGCTTCTGTTAGGTCCATACCATTTCTGTCCTTTATTGTGCCCATCTTTGCATGAAAAGTTCCCTTGGTATCTCTAATTTTCTTGAAGAGATCTCTAGTCTTTCCCATGCAGTTGTTTCCCTCTATTTCTTACAATGATCACTGAGGAAGGCTTTCTTATCTCTCTTTGCTATTCTCTGGAACTCTGCATTCAAATGAGTATATCTTTCCTTTTCTCCTTTGCTTTTCACTTCTCTTTTCACAGCTATTTGTAAGGCCTCTTCAGACAGCCATTTTGCTTTTTTGTATTTCTTTTTCTTGGGGATGGTCTTGATCCCTGTCTCCTGTACAGTGTCAGAACCTCCACCCATAGTTCTTCAGGCACTCTGTCTTTTAGATCTAATCCCTTGAATCTATTTCTCTCTTCCACTGTATAATTGTTAGGGATTTGATTTAGGTCATACCTGAATGGTCTAATGGTTTTCCTTACTTTCTTCAATTTAAGTCTGAATTTGGCAGTAGGGAGTTCATGATCTGAGCCACAGTCAGCTCCTGGTCTTGTTTTTGCTAACTCTATAGAGCTTCTCCATCTTTGCTGCAAAGAATATAATCAATCTGATTCTGTATTGATCATCCAGTGATGTCCATGTGTAGAGTCTTCTCTTGTGTTGTTGGAAAAGGGTGTTTGCTATGACCAGTGTGTTCTCTTGGCAAAATTCTATTAGCTTTTGCCCTGCTTCATTCTGTACTTCAAAGCCAAACTTACCTGTTATTCCAGGTGTTTCTTGACTTCCTACTTTTGCATTCCAGTCCCTTATAATGAAAATGTACAGATCCCTCCCTAATTGGCCAAAGGAAAATCTGTAGATATTTTATTATCCATAACTACTTTAAGGAAGGGCGTGTTCAGTCATGTCTGACTCTTTGCATCTCTTGGACTGTAGCCCACCAGGCTGCTTTGTCCATGGGATTTTCCAGGTAAGTATACTAGAGTAGGTTGCCATGCCTTCCTCCAGGGGATCTTCCTGACCCAGGCTGAACCATGTCTTCTGTGGATTATTTACTGTTGTGCCACCAGGGAAGCTTGGTGGATTCATTTAGAAAAAAAGTAAGTTTAATATATTATTACATATTTAGAACCCATAGAGGAAGACAACTGTCTAAAATCTACTTGGAAGTGTCCAAACAGTGCCTTGGCCATGGAGCCCATCTATACTGTATCTCTGGCTTTCTCTGATTAACTACAGATAGAATATGAATTGCCTGTGTCCTCTGCCAGCCTGCAGAGGACAAAAGTGTCCCAGTCAGTGTTTACTATTGTAGCAAATGTGTCTTTATCTGTCATCTTGTCTGATAGAGGGGTTTTTCAAGTGTGCGTTGAGATTTGATTTGGTTCTTCCAGGTAGCAATGCAGGATTTGCCAGATCTTACTTTATAAATCATACAACCTGGTCATTTCTAGAGTTTCTTTTCATAATTTGGCATGCCATATCCTGAGTATTTATTATAGGATAATCTTTGAACTTCTTCAGGCACTTAATGTTTGTCATTGCTTTAAATGAAGTCTTTGTATAGGGACCCTCGTTTAGAGTAGCATTGACTACCATGTGTAACATGGTTAGCTAGTAGGAAGCTGCTGTACAGCACAGGGAGATCAGCTCAGTGCTCTGTGATGACCTAAAGGAGTGGGATGGTGGGGGGTGGAGAAAGGAGGCTCAAGAGGGAGGGGATATATGTATACTTAAGGCTGATTCACATTGCTGTATGGCAGAAACCAACAGATCACTGTAAAGTAATTATGCTCCAATTAAAAATAAATTTTAAGTTTGTTTAGCATGAAGGTTATTTATATATTTACACAGTATTTTTATATTATTTCTAAAGTATTTAAAATTTTTAAGTATTTCATAAGATCTAGAATATATATAGCATACTTTATGTAGTTTCTTTTTTCTGTCTTTACTTTTTAAAAACAGCTTTATTAGCTATAATTCACATAAAATTTATCCATCTTAAGTATACAATTCAGTGGCTTTACACAGATTTTTTTGAGTTGTGTAACTATCACTACAATCTATTTTTCAAACACCTCTGATAATCCACTTTTGGACAATAATTATTTGGGGTCGCATCATGGCACCTATTTGCTATTCATTAATAAATTTATTTTTCATTATTATGAAGTACCTAGGAAAATTTTTTAAACTTTTTTTTGTAGCATATTAAGTAAGGGGATTATTTTAAAACACACCAGCTACCAGTTATATTTACTGTTTTATTTTAGCAATATCATACGCCATAAAGAAGGCTGAACAGGTCAGACATTTGAACGTGGCATCTAGTAAAGTACTGGATTTTATAAGAGAAGCTGGACTATTTCTTAAAAATCAAGCCTAATATTTCATTTTATTATAAATATAAGACCCATAAACAAACATTATGAGGTCAGAATTTGTTACTGAAGTGTCCAAAAATTCTGTTCTGGGCATGGACACTCTTTAAATTAAAGAAATATAATGATGGATTCTTTTCCATTGAGTAATGGTTATAGAGTTACTATATGAAGAGTGTTAAATCAGTGAATAGTAATACAGGAGAGGATTACAATAATTCATAGTTAGTTAATAGACTAATGTAAAAATGGTGAATGGCTTCCAATAGCAATAAGAATTTCCTACATCTGGCTACCTTAGATTTAATGCCTAGTGCAAGTTCTAAAGATGTTTTCCCTGATTTAGTTGCTACTTGTAATTGTTCTATGGTAGAGGTCTGAGCACCCACTACTGAATTAAGAGATAAGTTGAAAGTTGAGGATTCTTTGATAATGTCATGCTGTTGAGTGAATTACCCTCATGCATGACTTAACTTGTTCTTGTTTGGACGGAAAGAAAGGTTTATACAGTCCTGGAAGAATCAATTTGGATTCTTAAAAACTCTGATCCAAATTAATCTGCCCTTGTTGTGGTGTCTTTCATCCATAGGAATTCCAAGACCACAAGTAGTTCTTTGGTAGTTGCTTGAATCATATATAGTGAAAATAGGACTTTCATATAAAGTAGTACTATTATATTGTCTTATAATGTATAAAAACTTTAGAACTTTTTTGTCTAGAAGCAGATGCTACCCTTTAAATTTGTAGATATTTCATCACAAAGAATAAGTAAGTATTCCTTTAATAAATGATTTCAAACATCCATCTTGGATTAGGTTACAGTGCTGTTAGAGATTTTCACTATTTGAATGATTCCAACAAACGTCAGTAAATTGAAGATTCTTTTCCTGTAAGCTTTCAACAATGTATTATGCACACTTCAATTTGCCTTTTGTTGTCTTTTTTTTTTTACTTTAAGTTTACATTTTTTTCTTAAAGCATAGTTTGCTTATTACAAGTCAAGTTGCTTTTCTTAACTTCAGCATTTTACTTCAAGGATCTGATGTTCTATGGTGATGTAATTAATGGTAGGAAGCTGTATTATTGTGTAAGCAAATGCAATACCTCTTAGGAGTTTAAGAGGAAGATGGATATTGATACTAATGCATGGAGTGGCATCAATGGATAGATTTTAGACCATTGTCTTTTTATATATTAGCCAAGATCAAACATTGGTTCATACAATGGCTCTTCTGTTTAAATATCTGAATGTATCCTGCTTCAGAAGTTCCAAGGTCTTAGAAAACAGAAAACAACCATTTCAGTTGGTTTATGTGGAGAACCATTAGTTATACTGATTTATAACTTCATTATTTTTAAAATTATCTAGAAATGCCTAGCCACTTATTGGATACATTCTAAGTTGAAAACTCCATAATTTATTTTTTCTTATTAAAGTCTTTAATTCAGATTTGAAGCCATTTACAAAAAGAAAGGACAAAGCTCCTCTTATTTCTGTCCTTGAGTCTACGCCTAGAAAACAGCTTGAAAATTTCCTAAAATCTATTTTTTATCTTTATTTACCAAAAAATTTTGAAGTTTAATTTAAACTTTTAATAAAATGGTGGTGAAGTCACTCAGTCGTGTCCGACTCTTTGCGACCCCGTGGACTGTAACCTACTAGGCTATTCCGTCCATGGGATTCTCCAGGCAAGAATACTGGAGTGGATTGCCATTTCCTTCTCCAGGGGATCTTCCCGACCCAGGGATCGAACCCAGGTCTCCCGCATTGGAGGCAGACACTTTAATCTCTGAGCCACCAGGGAAGCCCACTTTAATAATAAAATAAAGGCTTAATTTAAAAAAATTACACAATTAAGTTTTTTAAATATTTTCTTTTCCAGACTGCTTCTCTTAAATAGTATACTAACTGAAGAGTTAACAATGAATTGATGAGTTGGTATAGATCTTTAGTTCAGGATAAGTGGCTAACAAAGTCCTAAATTCCATAGGAATTTCTACTTGTCCTTTTGAGGTTTAGGAAATTCTTTAATTATAGTCGTTAACTTGGGTCAGAGAGTGTCTTAATTCACCTTCTGTAGATTTGTATTCTGTCAAGCACATTTACAATGTGACTGTTCTTTCCTTAGAAAACCCTGGAGATTATTCAGAGGTAAGATCAGGTAAAGCTCAAGCAAACAAGAGAGATTCAGGAAGGATAAGTTCCAGAAAGTTTCAAAGACTTGGAGAAAGACTATCTTGGATCAGAATTTTCAGAAGATTTAGCCTATTTAAAAAACTGGCTATTGACTAATTAGTGTTGTTTGTTTTAAACAGATTAATTTATTCATTTTGACATTTCAAATCCCAAATGTTATTTTAAAATTATTTTAAGTCAATTTTTTTTTTATTAAACAAATGTTTTTACTGTTTATTGACTTCCCTGTGGCTCAGATGGTAAAGAATCTGCCTGCAACGCAGGAGATGCAGGTTCAGTCCCTGTGTGGGGAAGATCCTCTGGAGAAGGCAATGGCACCCCACTCCAGTGTTCTTGCCTGGAGAAGCCCATGGACAGAGGAGCCTGGTGAGCTGCAGTCCATGGGGTCACAAAGAGTCAGACAGAACTGAACAACTAACACTACTGCTGCTGCTGCTGCTGCTGCTGCTAAGTCGCGTCAGTCGTGTCCAACTCTGTGCAACCCCATAGACGGCAGCCCACCAGGCTCCCCCGTACCTGGGATTCTCCAGGCAAGAACACTGGAGTGGATTGCCATTTCCTTCTCCAATGCATGAAAGTGAAAAGTGAAAGTGAAGTCACTCAGTCGTGTCCGACTCTTAGCAACCCCATGCACTGCAGCCTACCAGGCTCCTCCGTCTAAGTTAAGTGCAACAGTTAGGATTATAGTGCAACTTTATGTAGAAAATGAAAGCTTTCCTATGAGAAGATTGAGAATCTGACATAAACAGATCCATGATGAACTAGAAAAAAAGCCATGACAGTCAACAGTTTGTATCAATGAATTTGTGCCCAGCTCATAGACCAGGTAGAGGTAGGGAAGGGAAAGTGTGATTGATAAGAGACCACAGATTGACAAGCAATGCGTACACGCAGGAAAGTTCTCTAGGGACCTACAAAGTCTGGCCACTCTATTCCACAAATTTGTTGCAGATTTATTGTTGTTCATTTGCTAAGTTGTATCTGACTCTTTGCGACCCCATGGACTACAGCATGCCAGAGTCCTCTGTCCTCCACTATCTCCTGGAGTTTGCTTTAGGACTGGTTGGTTTGATCTCCTTGCAACCCAAGGGACTCTTCAAGAGTCTTCTCTGGTACCACAATTCGAAAGCATCAGCGCTTCGATGTTTAGCCTTCTTTATTGTCCAACTCTCACATCCGTACATAAAAGCTGGAAAAACCATAGCTTTGACTAGATGGACATTTGTTGGCAAAGTGATGTCTCTGCTTTTTAATATGCTGTCTAGGTTTGTCATAGCTTTCCTTCCAAGGAGCAAGCATCTTTTAATTTCATTGCAGATTTAGCAGATCTCTGAAGTCAGAACCTACTGGACTGGAGACTTATCAGACAGATACCACCCATCGGCTCTCTGACACTACATTCAACAGAAACTACATTCAACAGAAACAGGACAAACCAAAACCACAGAAAATAAAACTTTGTATTTAGAAACAAAAGAAAAAACAAAGCAAGCAGCAGGAGAATAAGCTGGTCAATGGAAAATATATTTATCCAGTGGTCTAATTCCAAACAGAAAATTGAGTTACCTTGTACAAAGACATAGGCTTAATTAGCAAATGTTGCTCTTCCAAATCAAAGAACTAATTACTGAAGAAAAGAAAAAAAAAAAAAAGACACCCCATTACCTTATACAAAAACCTGACTCTGGTGGCCTTATGCAAAGATTCATTTGGCTACAGATCCTAGAACAAAATGAATTCAGCAACAACAGCTCAGTGATACCAGTCAGATCATTGCTGGGCTTGCATCTCTGGCAGCAGATGAGTGGAGTCTGGGCACAAAGGCCCCAGTGAGCACACCTAAGGGCTACCTTGGATGATGCAGGGGTCTTCTGAATTATGTCGGTGGCACTTGCAGAATCTCAAAGAATAATGAGACTACCATTTAATTCCTAAAATAAGCACATTTACATGCATTGCTCACTGTAGTCAGGGAGAGCAGGGCTGGCCAGGCACATTCTCTTTGAGCAGAGCAGAGTGCTAATCTTATTTGGGTTTTGGAGAAGCATGGAACCAAGGGACCAGTGGGCTTTCGGAAGGGGGCTGGCATTGTCAGAAGTGTGCTTGCTCACGCGTGACTGCTACTGATGGATTAGCCCTCTGTGGAGTGTGTGTAGATCAAGTCTATCTCTACATGGCTAAATTACAGAAACCAGAGATTGACACTGATTGGCTGACTTGCAAAAGCATGTTCCCTGAATTGAGTTGTCACTGATTAATTGAACAGGCTTAAAATACATTCTAGGAGCTACTTATTACCATGGCTACAGAGCAATTCATTTTTTTCTAAGTTTTTGGAAACTTTTAAAATTTCATTTTGAAGGAAGACTGTACTAGGTCTGATCCTTGGCTCTGTCACTTAATTTGCTTAATAGCTCTGTGTTTGGGGAGATTACTGGCTCACTCTAAACCTCAAGAAAAATGAAATGACTGTGTCTACTTTGCATGATTAGAAAACAATATGTTAAAAGCACCTTGTATTTAGTTCACACTTAATAAATAATACATTTTATTTTATAATCTAAAATAAACAAAAATAAAAACACTTTATAGAATGCTTATTATGTGCCATGTTTTTTTCCAGGCTTTTATGTATTTTATTCATTTGAACCTATAAGCAACCCTCTAGTATAGGTACTATATTCTCATTCCCCTCATGTTACAGATAAGAAAATGGGGACACAAGGCCATTAAGCAAATTCTCTATGTCACATGGTTACTAACTGGTAGAGCTGAACTTAGGCAGTCTGCACTTTTGTGTTTAACCACTATACTAAACGGCTAATCTAACATACAATGAAGAAATACATGGTAAATGTGTATATATTATTGATAACTGTGTGCATATTTATAGAGATAAAGAAACTACCAGATAATGATGAAAGGGATCAAATTTTCAACAAAAGTATTGGGGAAATGGCACTGGGTTAATTAAAGAAAATCACTTAGAAAATTTCTTCTTTCTTTAATGGTAATTTGAACCATTTTTTCCATCCAGGAAAATAGGAAAAGCTGGACAAAAACTATGAAAAGAAAGGAGATTGAAGTCATGAAAAACTTTAAATAATAATAAAGAACCACTGGGATAATCTTTAGGATAAGACTGATTTTAGCAGAGTGGTCTTATCATTTATGGGGCTTCCCTGGTTGGCTCAGAGGGTAAAGCATCTGCCTACAATGCAGGAGACCCAGGTTCGATCCCTGGGTCAGGAAGATCCCCTGGAGAAGGAAATGGCACTCCACTCCAGTACTCTTACCTGGAAAATCTCATGGACGGAGGAGCCTGGTAGGCTACAGTCCATGGGGTCGCAAAGAGTCGGACACAACTGAGCAACTTCACTTCACTTTACTTATCATTTAGAGCCATCTTTTCCTGGGGCCATTTGCTGACAGGCAGAAGAGAGCATTGAGAAGCTGAGCAGGCATTTTCACAGCCTTGTGGGGTTGAAAGGAAGAGAGCTGAAGAATCAGCCAACTAAAGATGGGGCCCTCTTTGCCACTCCACGGACTATAGCCAGCCAGGCTCCTCTCCATGGGATTTTCCAGGCAAGAATACTGGAGTGGTTAGCCATTTCCTTCTCTAGGGTATCTTCCTGACCCAAGGATCAAACCCAGGTCTCCTGCACTGGAGGCAGATTCTTTACTGTCTGAGCCACCAGGGAAGCTGGTGGACCCACCTTAGTTTGATAACCAAGAGACATGCATGGGCAGAGCTATTTTTAACAGCCACAAATTGGAAGAAAAAGAGCCCAAAGCACATAAATACCACATGGCATGTCCTTACAAAGAAATACATTACAGCAAAGACCAAGAAAGTACTAAAGTACGTGAAACTACATAGATGAATGAAAAAGTTAGTGGATGAAGCCCTGCACAAAATAATATAAACAGTGTTACTCCATTTAATTAAGTTCAAAACCAGGCAAAATTAAAGCACAATATTTGGGATGCACACATTCATGTTAAATATATTTAAGAAATCAAGGAAATTATCATGATAAAATTTGGAGCAGTGAGTATATTTGAGGCAAAAACAGAAATAAACATAAATGCTAATAATAGAGAAATACTCTAAGATGTATCCATAAAAAGATATCTTTTGTGGGCATTACAGTTATGTTTTCAAAATATTCAACACTATGAGAAAAAATCCATGTAATATGAGAAATAAAAATGCAAGAATTGAGAAGAATATATAGGGTATAATTTCAATTATGCAGAATATATGGTTATGTACATGTGAGCATATAACACACATATATGATTTAAGAGAAAGATTGGCAAAAAATATATCAAATGTTTTATTTCTCGTTATTAGAATGGCCATAAATCTTTTTTCACTATTTTATGTCCTATATTTCCCATTTTTCTGCTGTCAATTTTTTTTAATATATGAAATAAATTTTCAATGAAAGAGAAAAGTTGTATAGTTAATTTTACCATCTTCCAATATCTCAAAGAGGTAAAAAACAATTCATGGCCATTTAATTCTATGTAAGAGAGAATCCATAACTTTCCTTAGTAGTTTATCTCAAAGGTTAGTATTTTAAATCTTATTTAAATTCCTGAAATCTTCCTTGGATTGGGAATCCTTAGATAGAAACTACATAGTAATTTATCATATTTATGTTCATAATATACAAATATTTGAGCAATAAGGAATTTTCCTCTCTTAATGCAATTCAATAATATAAGAAGGTGATAAAATTCTACTTATTGTAAGTACCATTTGTTATTTAAGCAGGAAAATATTGTAATTTGTCTCAGATGCATTGTTGGTACAGTCTGGAAAGAAAATAGATTGGAAGCAGGTGGTCTTTATTTGTTTAGCCCCCTGGGAAGATAAAGCATCTTATTAAATGTAGTGCCACTCCAGTCTCAGCAGAAGAGTTCTACAAATCGCCATATTTAGAGCTTAGAATACAATTCTGATTTTAAAGACAAATTTTGTGAGAAAGTTCAAAGAACTGTTTAAAATTAATTGGCCACTTTTTATAACTGAGCAAATATAGTTAGAAATCCAAGTAAATAAAGCCCATTTTCATGGTGAAAAGCTATTAATGGACAGTTTTTTGTTTGTATCAGTTTAACTCTTTTTCTAGCATCAAGTACATTCAGTTTAATCTGGGAAACCACTTTATATCATGTGTATGAACATGGCAGAAGGACATCAGAAGCTCCTACTTCAGAATTATAAACATGACTTGGCTACCTATAAGAGATCAGATTCATCAACGTCAACAACAATCATGAGCCTAAGAATAATTCTTAGATGGTATGGTTCGCTGTCCAGAAAATTATTTCTATAGAAGAAAAATATATAAGTAGAAAAAATGAAAGCTTGAAATTAAGGAAGGGGGGAAATAAGCAAATATATCCTCATACTAACAGCCAACTCATTGGAAAAGACCCTGACGCTGGGAAAGATTGAAAGCAGAAGGAGAAGGGGGCATCAGAGGATGAGAGGGTTGGATGGCATCACCGACTCAATGGACATGAACTTGGGCAAACTCCAGAAGACAGTGCAGGATAGGAGGCCTGGCTTGCTGCAGTCCATGGAGTCTCAAAGAGTCAGACACGACGGAGCGACTGAACAACATCCTTGTTTTCCCCAACTGTTTTCTTTTATGAAAATTTCTTCCCTTGAATTGTAGTAGGATGAAATATTCAACTGTGTCACCTTAGTATAAGAAGGTCAAGTCATTTTAAAAGTTGTTTTTTAACTGATGGGGGAACCATAATTCCACTCCCAAAATTTTCCTGTGGCAAATTCAATAACCTCTCTTGATTCTTCTGCCCTTTGACACAAATGAAGTAAATAGTGTTGTCAGATTTTTAAAGAGCTGGCATGTGGAAGAGGACTCAGAGCAAATGTATCAGGTAAGACCTACACGCCCACCATGGGAGCACACGGAGGACTCAACTTGCACCAGAACTTTTCCAGGTGGGAGGCATTTGCGGGAAGAGCCTCTGCATTCTTGAAGAGGCCTATGGTCACTCTTCTCTGTCAGACAGAAATTACAGTGAGAAATTCTACTCAAAATGAGATCCCTCAATTCAATGGGAATCCCTAGATTCAGTGGGGATGATGGGATCCCGGGATGACAGGATCCCAGAATGACTGCACTTAATCACCAAAAACAAGGTGGGAAAAAATAGTCTGACTTCTGGTGATCTATGTTGATCTATGTTGACTAGTTGATCACAGTATCCTTAGAAAATACATAGTTGGCAGCCTGCTGAATTTTAAGTTGATCTGTATAAACTGAAGAGTTCTAGGCCTAGTGAACAGATGCCTAACTTGAATCATCAAAGCCAAGAATCCTGGTGTAACTGAGAAGGACCCTATGGAGAATTGTGCAGAATCTGATCACATATCCTGCGACACCCTCACTTCTCACTTGGGTTTTAAAAATGCTTTGCCAAAACCTTTTGGGGAGCTCAAGGCTTTTTAGGGTGTGAGCCACCTTGTCTCCTTGTGTGGCCCTGCAATAAACCCTTTTCTGTTCCAAACTCCCAATTTTTCAGTTTGTTTGATCTTACTGTGTGTTGGGCGCATGAACTTATGTTAATACTAGCCCCTCAATCAATTCCCAGACTTAAGTGAACTTACAGCCACAGTTAGAATGCCAGTGGGATAGGAAAACCTTGCAGGTCTGAAGTAAGGAGGCTATCTACGCTCTAAATCAATATCTAACTTATGGTGCTGGTTTCCCCATAGCCAAGACTCGTGGGTCTGGGAATCAGTGGGTAGAAATAGGAGTTGCTCCCCTTACTTTTAATCCCAATGATCCAACAGCAAAATTTCTGCTGTCACCACAGCTTTAGGCTCTGGCTGTCTAGAGCAGGGGCCCCCAGCCTCCAGGATCTAATGCCTAGTGAGGTGTGGTGGAGCTGATGTAATAATATAATAATAGAAATAAAGTGTACAATAAATGTAATACACTTTAATCATCCTGAAATCATCCCTCCCCATCCTGGTCCCTGGTCCCTTGGTGACGGCTGATCTAGAGGTCTTCATTCCAGAGTGAAGAAAGTTTTCACCAGAAGGCACGACAGTGGTTCTACTGAACCGATATCTGCATTCATTTGAATGAATAAGAAAAAAGGAGGTTACTGTACTGGCTGGGGAGACTAATACTGATTACCAAGAGGAAATCAGGATATTAGTACACAACAGGAGGAAGCATACACACAAACCACAGGAGATCCATTTCTTAGGGCAGTTCTCCCAGTACATCTTATCATTAAAGTCAATAGAAAACTATAACAATCAATTCAGGCAGGAAATGATCACCCAGAGCCTTCAGGAATGAAAGTCTGGGTCACCTTACCAAGCAAAGAACCATGGCCAACAGAACCATGGCTCACTAAAAGCAGAGGGAACATGTCCTGGATGATGGAAAAGGCTAGTTAGAAATATGAGCAGCAAAAATAAGAATTGTAATACTTATGAGTATTTCTTCCTTATTGTGTTATAAATATATTTGTGAGTGTGTGTATGTATAAAATATTTTTGTTTTTTTTCATCTCTTATCCCCTTATTAATCTAACATAAGGTGTGTTATATCAGTTAACTTTATGTAGCAGGGTTCAGATTGCAAACAATCGAAAAAGAAGAGTGAACACCACCCAAGTTCTTTGCATCCTTTTCTGAGTAAAGAATGACCACATTTTTGGTTGTTTTCAGGATAGTCATGTCATGTTAGGCAAACATACAACTTTGTTATTGTCTTTATTTGGAGATTAAGTATGTCTTAAAAGAGATGTGTTTGGATGCCAAGTTGAAAGGGATGAGATGTTTTAAATGTCTGCTAAGCTATGTTACAGTCCTGAGTTATTCAATCAAACACCAAGGCTATGAAGGTGTTTGGTAGATATGATTAAGGTCCATAATCACTTGAGTGCAGAAGGGTGATTACCCTGGATAATCTGTATGGGCCTGACTGACTCAGTCAGTGGAACGTTCTTAAGAGTTAATATTTCCTTGAAGAGAAGAAATCCTGCCTATATAGCAGCTATGATCCATGCCTAAGAGTTCAAGGCTGCCTTCCCAAGAGCCTGCCCTCTGGATTTCAGACTTGCCTAGCCAGACACCACATCACGTGAGCCAAATGCTTACACTAAATCTCTAAATGTGTATTTCTTACTGGTATGTTTCTCTGGTTGAACTCTGACTAATAACCTATCTTATTCTCAGTATCAAAGCACTAATCATAAGGTTCAGAATATATTACAGGAACCTCAAAAACTACTTTATTGAAATAGCTTTATTTTATATTTCAGTAAAATAGTTCAACAAAAGTCTCTTTAATTATTGTATCTTTTGTAACCCACTATCTTGGAATAGTGCTTGGTGAATTAATGAGTATTTAAAACATGTTTAGTGAAAAGCAAGTAAATGAAGGAATCAATTACTAAATTATGATTACAGCTGCAGAGATTTATAAACAGTATATCATGGCAGAGAATTTATACAAATCACCACATTTTGTAGATTTGAAACAATTAAACAGATGCTAGCAGTTAGTTAACTGCGATTTCACTTTGTTTCTCCCAAAATGATGCTCTTAAGAATGATAATGAAACAACTAGGGGATGAGGGTAATTTGCTCCTTAATAAACATCCCCAGGAAAGGGGAGGCTATTACTATTTGAATGTTACAAAACCTCCCTATGACTCGTGACTCAAAGGGTTTAGGAAGGCTCCTGAGGAGAATCCGCCCAGCCATTTGTTTTTCAAACGCTTTCCTGGTTTCACTCTAATAAATGGGAGAAATCATGGAGAGAACTCTGCTGAAAATTGACCCAGGCATTAGGTGGCACATGTGGGACATAGAATCACATGTGGTGTGGAATCATTGTTCTTACAATAAAGGGAACAAGACAAGAAAAGGGGAGATGTAAGAAAAGAAAGGAGCAAAAGAGGTGCTTTGGACTTTAAACGCAAGTAGAGGATGTTGCAATGGCAACCCACTCCAGTACTCTTGCCTGGAAAATCCCATGGGTGGAGGACCTAGTAGGCTGCAGTCCATGGGGTCTCGAAGAGTTGGACATGACTGAGTGACTTCAATTTCACTTTTCACTTTCATGCATTGGAGAAGGCAATGGCAACCCACTCCAGTGTTCTTGCCTGGAGAATCCCAGGGATGGGGGAGCCTGGTGGGCTGCCGTCTATGGGGTTGCACAGAGTCGGACACGACTGAAGTGACTTAGCAGCAGCAGCAGCAGAGGGATGTTGATGATGCTGCTGTCAATGAAATGTATCTAAGATCACAGAAAAGAGCAAATAAAAACGCAAATGAGGGTCCTTGGTGGTTCAGTGGTTAAGAATCCACCTTGCAATTCAGGGGGACAAGGTTTGATCCCTGGTCAGATAGCTGAGATCCCACATGCCATGGGGCAACTAAGCTCACGTACCGCAAAAACAGAACCCACATGGCTCAACTAGAGAGCTGGAGTGCTGCAAACTGCAGAGCCCACACACTCTGGAGCCCCAGCGAAAGACCCCATGGGCTGCAACTAAGACCCGATGCAGCCAAAACAAAATTAATTAATTTTTTTAAAAAGGAAATGAGAAACCAAAAGAGGTTAAAGTTCTAGCAAAAAACTACTTTCTCAGGAAAAATACTACTATTAGAATAGACCTGATTCTATGACCAATAGTGAGAGAAAAGAGATCAGTGCTATACAGTTAGGTAGGAATCAGGATAAACATTACTGAATTTCATCTGCCCTACTCAGGCAAAATTTTGAAAACTGATAGAAAACACTCAAGAGATGATGCTGAACTCAGAAGACTGTGAACTCTCCCTCTCAAGGTTATAGATGTGGAGGCCCCTCTTTTCAGAGCAACTATAAAATAGTCCCATTAGGATGGAAAAGAGTTGCTCTGGGTATCTACAATCCGAGCACTTCTATTTCCATCAAAGAGGCTAACAGAATGTAGAATTTTTTTAATGGTTACAAATTTTTTAACATTCCTGCCATTAAGAGAACCTCTTCAGTCTGGGAGGCTGACTGCTTTGACCAACAGATACTACAAATTCATATCATGCAACGTTTGAGGCTAAGGGGTCAAGCCCATGCAACTCCCACCTGGTTCCTCTGAGATGCTTGCTCCAAGGATGCTTCCTCCCAGAACTCAGATGCCTCTTTGAGTGAGGCTCGAGCCACAGGAAGGGGCCATGTGTGGGTACTTGGTGAACCATCCCAGCTGAACCCAGCCTGAATTCATCCCAGACCAGACTGAGACATGTGAGTGAGCACCCTGCCAGGTGATTCCTGCCTACCTACTGCCATTCCATCCTCAGAGATGGAATAATGCTCTCTGACATCCTGATATCAGGCAGCAGAGATAAGCCTCCCATAACAGAATCAGGGAACATAAAACAATTGTTTAATACCCCTCAGTTGACGGGAGTCTGTTACCCAGCATAGGTGACTGAAATCCAGAAAAACACACTCTACCCATTTTTTAGATGTATCTATACCTTCTGGGATGTTAACTCCACCAGTTTGGGGATAATATCTTCAAATTTTTAAAAAAAGATTAAACTATTGTCTTAATAGGTATTTCCAGCTTTGATAAGGTTTAATGAAATAAACCAACCCATAGTATTAAAATTCTATTTTAAATTCAACTTTAATTCATTCAAAATGGATAAAAATGTTTGCACATTGAGATTCTGACAGATGTGCCTTGTGCTCCCATTTTAAAGTAGGAGTGAAAAGTTGGTTTTGAGAAAGTAATCTTAAAGTGAAAGAAATACATTTAAATATTTCAGAGAATTTAAATGAACACGTTGCAAATCTGGCTCTGTTTAAGAGAGTTTCTTAACATCAACTTCAGCTTATTGCTCACTGAATTTTTTTCAGTCTAATTTATATAGTAAACTAAGGTCAAAACAATGACCTTTAAGAAGATGGAAAAACACACAACAGGAAACTTCCTTGCAACCCACTACAAGTAGGTCAGAGATGACCCCTACTTTAAGATTGGGACAAAAAGGTAAATGAAGATGCTGAAATCAAGACTGAAAGTTTCCCATCCTGACCAAGTTTGTGTGGTCACAGAGGTGTCCAATATAATTAGAGTGTCCGTATAGTTTATCATGCAAATTAGGACTTTTTTTTTTTTTCAGAATAAATAGGGAATTATTAAAAACTAAAACAAGAGTAACAAGCATAACCTGAGAGTCTCTGGCACACTAAGACTTTTATCTAAGACTTCATCAGTAGTACCACATGTGTGTGAACCATCAGCCACTGAAGCTAATTTGCAGATTCCTCACTTGCACAGGTCCAGGTTATTCACTGAATTTTTATCAGATAAAAAGTACTGAAAGCTTCCCATCCTGACCAAGTTTGTGTGGTCACAGAGGTGTCCAATATAATTAGAGTGTCCGTATAGTTTATCATGCAAATTAGGACTTTTTTTTTTCAGAATAAATAGGGAATTATTAAAAATTAAACAAGAGTAACAAGCATAACCTGAGAGTCTCTGGCACACTAAGACTTTTATCTAAGACTTCATCAGTAGTACCACATGTGTGTGAACCATCAGCCACTGAAGCTAATTTGCAGATTCCTCACTTGCACAGGTCCAGGTTATTCACTGAATTTTTATCAGATAAAAAGCATAGGTGACTATGCTCAGCTTATAATTAAAAATCTATATAATAATTTAATAAACACTGAATGTTAATTAAAATGCAAGCAATTCTAAATGATATTTACATGCACAAAACTATACCTTTTTTACGAATGCTAAAAAATGTACATTTGGAGGAGGAGGGAGGCTAAGAAGGAGGGACTATACATATATATAATTATAACTGATTTCCAATGATGTACAGCAGAAACCAACAAAACATTATAAAGCAATTATCCTCCAATAAAAATAAATTTAAGAACATTGAGAAAGATGTTGAGGGAAAAGTCACTAAAAAGTAGAAAAATGAAAAGGGCCGAAGAGAACTTTCCACAGGACAAACACCAGAGTTAGAGCCCCAGGGAAAGACCAGTTTCTTGCAATACACAAGAGGTTATTTGCTGCTTCTTGGGGCATATGCTGAATGACTCACACTGATTTCTTCCCAAAAAATGATAGCCCTTCCTCTAATACTGAACAAAAACAACTGTTGGTAATTCCACACTGTGTAAATACCAAAAGACTTAAAGCTGAAGTTTAGAATAATTCTTCTTATTTATTTATGAGTACAAACTAAAAACATGTAGTTATCAGCCTTTTCTCCAAAGGAAGACATTTAAGTCATTATTCATTCATTTATGTATGTAAACCACATACTTTGTGTCCAAGACAACTTCTGCTCTACTGTTACATAAACAAAGATGAAGGAACAAGAGTTTTAAAAAGATGGTTTATGAGAACAGTAGTTCTAACCAGAATTCTAAGGAAAACTGTCCCAAATTCAACTGAATTTCTTGAGAGTGGAGACCAGCAAGACATCTTTTACTATTTTCTGATGAAAGGATCTCACCTCCTGCACTCTTTCAGTATGATTCTTACTTCTTTACCTCGTAACTGTTTTGTTATTTTTCTGGCTTAAAACATTTCTCCAATTTCATCTTAAGTTGTGGGTCCCCAAACTAAACACTACTAAGCAAAGAACAAAGTTTTGAGCTTCCACATAAAAGATAAATTAGGGAAACTCCCGGTAGTAAACAAAGAAAGCAGAACAAAGTGACACACAATTGAAAACAAAAATGAAAAAGCAACCAAAAAAAATAGAACTTGTTCTGTAATCAGAAACAGTTACAAAATTCCCAAGTCCAGTGAGAAGGAAAAAAAAAAAAAAAAAGAACCATAAGTGAAACCTTCAAGAAACAGAAAGCAAAACTGTAAGAACAATTTTAAACATTATTTTGTTTATAGAGATAATATAAGCTAACTGAAAAAAAAAAGAAAGAAACCAATACCAAAAAGTATCATGGATAAAAAGGTCCTCAAAGACACAGAGGTGAAGATAGTGTTTTGAGGACTCTTGTAGGCTGACTACAGGCAGGTGCACGTGGAGGGCTTGTTACCCAGAAGTGCACCTCCCTCTGCAGCCACTCACTCATCTTCTCAATCTCTCAGCCTTGAAAGTGCAGGCCTTGGTCTTACCATATTTTTTTCACTAGAAATTTAACATTTAGGTTTTTGGTTTCTTGTTTTAAAGGCTATTAAAAAGAAGACCTGGAACTTCCTTAATGCTCTGGCAGTTGAGACTTTGCCTGCCAATGCAGGGGACACAATTTTGATCCCTACTCTGGGCAAATAGATGGGGAAACAATGGAAATAGTGATAGACTTTATTTTCTTGGGCTCCAAAATCACTGAAGATGGTGACTGAAGCCATGAAATTAAAAGACACCTGCTCCTTGGAAGAAAAGCAATGACCAACCTAGACAGTGTCTTAAAAAGCAAAGACATCACTTTGTCAATAAAGGTCCAGATAGTCAAAGTTATAGTTTTTCCAGTAGTCAAGTACAGATGTGAGAATTGGACCATAAAAAAGGCTGAGCACCGAGGAACTGATGCTTTGAAACAGTGGTGTTGGACAAGTTTCTTGAGAGTCCCTGGGACTGCAGGAGCTCAAACCAGTCAGTCCTAAAGGAAATCAATCCTGAATATTAATTGGAAGGACTGAAGCTGAAAGTCCAGTACTTTGGCCACCTGATGCCAAGAACCAACTCATCAGAAAGTACCCTGATGCTGGGAAAGATTGAAGGCAGGAAGAGAAGGGGCCAACAGAGGATGAGATGGTTGGGTGGCATCACTGACTCAATGGACATGAGTTAGAGCAAGTTCCGGGAGATGGCAAAGGACAGGGAAGTCTGGTGGGCTTGTGGGTCACAAAGTCAGACATGACTGAGAGACTGAACAACAGCAACAACTCTGGGGAGATCCCACATGCTGAGGAGCAACTAAGCCTGTTCACCACAACTACTGAACCCCTGCCTAGAGCCTGGGAGCCACAGCTACTGGAGCCTGCGCACACTGGAGCCCAGGCTCTACAGCAAAACCACCACAATGAGAAGCTGGCACAGAGCAACAAAGAGTAGCACCTGCTCACCACAACTAGAGAAAGACCACCCACAGCAACAAAGACCCACCAGAGCCAAAAAATCACATAAAAAAGAAGAGGATGTGAAAAGGATCCATTACACAGCATCCAGCATGTGACCTCCATCTAACCCCAAATTCCGATGATGTTTTCCCAGCCAGCCTCCCTCCCAGCCATCTTCCCCGTAGGCTCCCCTTTCCACCCTTTCTCTCATCTCCCCCATGGGCTCCTTTCCATCCTTTCTCCCAGGGGACTCCAGTTTCACTGTCACCTGTTTCCTTGCATATCCACCTCCCACAGCTCAATTGTGAGAAGCAATTCAGCCCTGAGTCTGAGTTGCTATGAGAAAGTGAGTACCACGAGAGAGGAATTGGGTATGTTTGGTTTGCTTGCATCTCCAGCACCTGAGAAAATGAAAGACCTATAACAGACATTCAATAAATGATTGTTGAACAAATGCACAATGGAGAAGTGAATCAATGACCTGTACACCCATACAAATGACAGCATTTTTCAAATCAGCTTCCAGAACACTCTGCTATCCCCCCCACCTCGTACCAGCCCCTCTCCCCACACACAGTTAGACAGCAGTGAGACTAAGAAATAACACATTTCTCTCTGTTTTACCTGACCTGAGAAAAACAGTCACATTCCCAGCAAATCTATGCTGCTAATTCTTTCCCTCATGGAAAAAAGACAGCAACCATATTCTTTAAGGATCTATATCAATGCTGGTAATACCCAGGTCCACCCTATGGTGGGGCCTAAGTGAAGTTCCTCACCTTCTCTGGAAAATTTTCTTCAGTGCAGCCAGATTAGCAGAATGCTTTAATGAAGTGAATGGTGCATGCCATGGGAAGTTCCTTCCAGGGAAATTTAAAACTGATATTGAATCAGATGTGACAGTACATTATTAGGATTTAAATGTGAAGCTCCTCCCTCCTTAAAAAAAAAAAAAAAAGATGGTGTTTCCAGACTTTCCCTCAGGTTCTCATCAGATGATGGCTGGGTTGCCTGCCCCCTCCTCCACGTAAGGAGTTTGCTTGTTACTTGTCTCTTCTCACATGACTGAAATCTCGGTTTTCCAAATCTAAATTTTTGGAGGGCTAGTATTGGACTCTTCTCATGGGGAAAGCCTATCACAAAATGTCCATCCTTTTTACAAGAGTGCTTCCCAAAATGGACAAGCATTTCTGCTCCACAGAGTCCTAGGCAGTATGATGCTGGCTTGTTAGGTGTTACCTGAATCTTTTCTGTGTAAACCACGTTAGGCTCCAGGCGGTGCTCTCAGTAACTTGCTGCGTCATATATAAAGGTCTTTTATCCTTCCTGGGGGAGAAAGTGCCACACTGAAAAGGACAAGCTGAACGCTTTGATATATATTGCAAATTTACTTCGATAATAACTACACTTGATTTTAACCCCACCTACATTATATGAGTAAACATGCTTTTCTATGTCCTTGCTACATGGATATTGTCATCATTTTTGGTGCTGCCTGTTACACAAGGAAAAACTATTAGTGGGTTTTGTTGCTTTTTTTAAATAATTTTATTGAAATATAGTTGATTTACAATACTGTGCTATTTCAAGTGAAACTATTAGTGTTTATATATATGTAAATATATTTATATTTCTTTACCAGTATAGTTGGACATTAGTTCAAATGTTTATTGCCATTTATATTATTCCTCCATTCATTCTTCTATTAGAGCATTTTTAAAGTTCATTTATTTGAACTCTTTACATATTTAGAAATTAATATTTACCTGTCAAATTTTATGCAGGTAATTTTTCCCCTTTCAACATTTGTCTTTCAGTATTATTCATGTTATATTATGCCAGTCAGAACTCAGTTTTTTAAAACAATAATATTTAATCAATCCATCAATATTTCCTTCTATGATTCCTTGAGGTAAATAATTTTTAGAAGTATAAAGTAGAAGAAAATAAAGCAATCTCCAAATTTCTGGTATTTCTTGCTCAAAAAATAATGGTGAAAGTTGGAATCCCTCTAAAGATCTATAGGGAATGATTAAATTATTTTTACCCCATATACTGCCATTAAATAATTCCTATGACACAAATGGGAAAAGATTAAAGTGATCCCTGGAGCCTTTGAGCAACTTACTAAACTTCTCTGAACCTTAGTTTGTTCATCTGTGAAATGGGGTTATAAAGCTCTTTCACAGAACTGCTATGGTGATAACCAGGACAATGCACATAAAGGATCTCTCACACTGATACATAATTTCTACTAAATAGCATAACATATATTTATAATTGAAAAGATTTAAATGGAAAAGACAAAAGTAACCAAAGCCATTGTGTTCAGAATAACAGGTTGATTTTTTCTTTGTTTTTATTATTTCAATAAAAATTTAAGATAAATATGCTTATGTGTTTTACCTCTTCCAAGGGATCATGCACCTAATACATAGAGGTTACCTTCAGAAGAGCAGATGGATTAACTCAGAGAGGAGAGAATAGTGATTGTGGCGATGGAGGAGTGAGTTATGAGAAATGATTAAAGATAAAGATTATGTCTGGTGTTGCTAAGTAATGACTGAGGGGGGACCAATAATTGCTACAAAAATCTGACAGGAGAAATACTGAACAGGCAGGAGGAATTATTTAATCAGATTTAAGGCAGGGTAGCTAAAAGAGTACAAGGAAGAAAAGAAAAATTCACCCTGAATGGGAGAGAAAACTTTCTGACAGTAAAAATGATTATTTAAGAAAAGTCTTCCAAGAAAAGTGATAAAAGCCCATCCCTAAGGATATTTAAAATAAGGTTGGATAGAAACCAAGAGAGTGTATGCCACAGAGAACCGCAGTGCTTTGATTCAGTGTAGCTTCTATCTCTGATTTTATAGCAGCCTTGAAAAAAAGTAAATCATTCAGTCATGGTGAGGGATTAAAACGTGACTCAAGCAAGCAAGTGTTCCGACAGTTATGAAGGGTCCAGTTTCCATGCCAGGCACAAAGCTAACCTGAGCCAGTGTCTGTGCCTGGAATGTGACCGCCCCCTGTGACCAGGAACCAGACTAGGAGAGGGTTATCATGGATGTGATGGGAGTAGGGCATCAGCAAATTACTTGTCACTGAGACAAAACCTGGATACCCATCAACCAGTTCCTGAATCACAAAATACTAAGCTCGGAGGGAACTGATCTCACCACTTACTTTAAAGATAATGAAGTTCCGCTTATTGAGTGTGTGTCATATACTAACACAATGTATCACTGTGTTAGGTGATTTACTATAATCTCATTAGATTCTCCGATGAGAACAACCTTGGGGGGTGGTTATTGATATTCACACTTTGAAACTAAGGGAACAGAGGCTCAAAGAGAGTAAGTACTGTCCCAAGTTCAAATGGGTGGAAAGAGCCAAAATAAAGGTTCCAGTCGAGTTTATGTATTTCTCAAGGCTATGCCTCTTCTCCCTACACATTTCCATCTCAGTAAACAAAAAATGAGAGTGAGTGACTCACATGACATCAGACAGTCCAGTGCAAACCCCAGACCAGAGCTGAGAATCCTTGTTCTTCCTCTTTGTCCTTAACCAATACCAGTTCTCATCCTTATCTGCTTGGGTCCCTGTTTCATCCCCTTAAACCCTCTCCTCATGATAAGAAACCTGTATTTTTGATGTTTATGAACTGGGGATTGGAAGAAAGAAGATGCATGTGTAAATGTAGCCTTTTGCTTTCTTGTGTTTTTTCTATTCCATTCCAAAACTTATTGCATTATTCAACTCATTGGTTCAATATTTTACCTTTATAAATTCTATGAATTAGCAAAGTGGTTTATTCTCTTATAACAAAATAAGACTAATTTTATATGTATCTCAGAAGTGTATCTTGTAGTCTAATAATCTAAAATACACCGAATAATTAAAATAGCAATAATTATGTATCTAATATATCCCACTTTTTCATTTCCTTACTTATGTTTATCATATTGTTTCATTATTGTTTGCAAGACAAAGAGAATCTGTAAGAACATAAAATTTGGAGCAAAGTATCTAAGCTATGAATTTATAATGCTATTATCTGCTTTTGTATTTTCTCTAAATAGGGTACATTCCTTTTGATGCATATTCCTTACTCAAAGTAGTTGATAATGAAACATTCCAAAATGAATCCATTAAATAAGTTTGAATAACCAGGAACTAACCGAATAGGAATAAGAATGAAGTTTTCTATTACCTAGAAACATTTGTGTGAGTGTTCAGTCACTTCAGTCTTGTCTGGATCTTTGAGATCCCATGGACTGTAGCCCACCAGGCTCCTCTGTCCATGGGATTCTCCAGGCAAGAATACTGGAGTGAGTTGCCATGCCTTCTTCCAGGGGATCTTCCTGACCCAGGGATCGAACCTGATGTCTCCTCCATTGGCAGGCGGGTTCGTTACCACTAGTGTCACCTGGGAAGCCCAAGAAACACCTGGGCTCTCCTCAAATCACTAGAAAAGTCTCATCACATATTATTCAAACGTTTCCTTTTTATACCATCCTTCGATTTATGAAGTTCATTGTATCTGGAAGAGGAAATCTATATGTCTTATGGGCTTCAGGCAGTCTTTCCTCCAAACCCTGAGGAACATATTGAACAAATATGTCAAAATCTTGTGAAACAAGGTAGTTTCTAGTTGAATTTATGTATTTATTTGACTGAGTCAGGTCTTAGTTGCGACATATGGGAGCTTTAGTTACTGCATGTGAACTCAGTTGCAGCATGTGGGATCCAGCTCCCTGGCCAGGGATCGAATTCAGGTTCCCTGTATTAGGAGTGTGGAGTCTTAGTCACTGGACTACCAAGGAAGTCCTTCTAATTGTATATAATGTGTTTAAAGGGGAAACAGAGTGGTTAGGGACAATAGAGTTTGGGGAAAATACTGTTTTATGTTCTTCATGCTGCGATATTGCTTGATTACCCTTGGAGATAAACAAAAGTGGCTATCTGGATGATGTGCACACAGAAGGATTGCCTGAAGAGGAAATGCCTTTCACTGTACAAAAAGGCTTCCCAGGTGGCACCAGTGGTAAAGAACCTGCGTGCCAGTCAGGAGACACAAGAGACGTGGGTTTAAACCCTGTGTTGGGAAGATCCTCTGAATAAGGAAATGGTAATCCACTCCAGTATTCTTACCTAGAAAATCCCATGGAGAGAGGAGCCTGGTGGGCTACAGTCCATGGGGTCGCAAAGAGCTGGACACAACTGAAAGGACTTAGCATGCACACTGCCATGCTTGGCTGAGGTACAACAGGACTCAGCGGTCCCCACCTGCACTGGCCCCTGGAAGAAACAGCAGAAACAGTTATATCCCATTCAGAGAAGTTGAATATGACACAGACCTAAGTATTTAAAACAGCAGCACATTTTTGCTGTTGCTTTTTCCGACAGCCTTTTACAACTTTTAGAGGTGCACCTAGAGATGGTTACCCCGAGCAAGAACCCACACATGCGCCTGGAGACCAGGACTCCTGTGGTCCCTTCCCTGAGGCTCTGAGTCTCTTGGGCAGGGAACATTGAATAGAGAAGTCTTCCAAAAATTGAGTCTGAGTTGTCTAATTCTAGATCTGATGGCTTCCTTTCCCGTGTCTGTATATATTCTCATTATTTGCAAAACAGACAAGAAAGATACCTTACCTTTGACAAGAAAAAAATCAAAAGCAAATAACTTCCTCAGATAGTCTACAAATGTCCACAATTCCACACATTTCACTGTTACTCTATGAAAGTGAAAGTGTTAGTCACTGAGTCGAGTGCAACTCTTTTCAACCCCATGGACCTACAAGGCTCCTCTATCCGCGGAATTCTCCAGGCAAGAATACTGGAATGGGTAGCCATTCTCTTCTCCAAGGGATCTTGCCAACTCAGAGATCAAAGCTTCCCTTCATTGCAAGTGGATATTTTACCACTGAACCACCAGGAAAGTCCTTTTACTCTACAGTCCAACATAAAAGAAAGTGATCAACCGAAATATAAAACGAAAAGTATTGTATTTTAATATCCTCAAACCCAACAAAATAACTTTTTTTGATAATTTATTCTCTGTGCTTAAGGTTTCTATAAACACCCTCCAAATCATCTGCCTACACTGAATGTTTTCTGACAATGAAGTCTCGTAACAATTGTGGAAATTATACCCTTTTGATAAAATGTTTATTGGCTATGGTTTTGTTTTGACATAGCAGCCATCAAATAAATAAAATTAAGTCGTAGCTTGAAATTCTTTAGTCATCTGCAAAATAGAGTTGGGATCAGTGATATTTTTCTTTCAGTTAATGCTACATTTAAGAGATACAAACAAATGAGAAATACCAGTAGACAGGCTAAAACACAGATCTCACTTTGTTCATCTAATTCAGTCCTAAACTGTTCCTTCACATTTTTCAGACTTTTAAATCCTTTACATCTTTGACAGTTTCTTACTAGGCATGTTGTTTAAAACTTGAATTGTCAAACTAAGATGTAAAATTTGTCCAGCTACCACCCACATGCAAATCTATGATTCCAGTAGTCTTGGAGGATAGTAATGCTTTAGGTTAAATAACTTTCCCATCCTTTCAAATTGTGGAAAACCAGATAAAAAGTTTCAAACTTTCATCCTGGGGTGTTTAACTCCTAATTAGCTTGTAAGGTGATAAAAGTTGCTCTGTAGCTAATACTTCTTAGAGAACTAGCGATACTGCTGTTAACTAGGAAAGAAACCAAGGCCCACAGAGAAACACTTGGCCAGAGATGCCTGAAAAAGGATCCAAGCTGCATTTCTTCAAGCCCTGGGTCAGGAAAATCACCTGGAGTAAGAAATAGCAACCCACTCCAGTATACTTCCCTGGAAAGTTCCATGAACAGAAAGATCCTGGAGCGTTACAGTCTATGGGGGCGCAAAGAGTCGTACACAACTGAGTGACTGAACACACACACACACACACTCTTAGTAAACAAAGTGGTTACCCTTTAATTGTTCCAAAAGTTTGCTTCTAAGTTTTTATAACACAAAACAAAACGTAACTATCTTGCATTGATTCCAATTTTCATCTCAGTGAAAACAAGAACGTTTGGTCACATTCAGAGAGAGCCCTGCCTGACCATATCCTTACGGCCCAGATTCAGCCTTTCAGTGGTGCCTGTTGGCTGTAGGCAAGGATGAAGTGAGGGCCACTGAGGTGAGCCAGGCGCCAGTGAATCCTCCCTCAGTAACAGCTCTTTGTGCATGCAAGTTCTTTAAAAGTGAAGTGAAGTTGCAAGGTCGTGTCCGACTCTTTGCGACCCCATAGACTGTAGCCTATCAGGCTCCTCCGTCCATGGGATTTTCCAGGCAAGAGTGCTGGAGTGGATTGCCATTTCCTTCTCCAGGGGATCTTCCAGACCCAGGAATCGAACCCGGGTCTCCCGCATTGCAGGCAGACACTTTACTGTCTGAGCCATGTAGCATACCTAATTCTGTGACACCATGGACTCTCTAAATGCTGTTGGCAGAGAGTGTTGAACTGTGAAAACGTTTGATACTTCTGATATGGTTCCGTTTTCTGCTACCAATAGCTGAGTATTTTGCAAAATGCCTGAAAAATGTCCCGTGACTAGATCAACAGAACATGATCACTGAAGTCCTGGCCACATGGGAATACTCTGTTCTAGAGAAAGCTTTATTTTCATCCCTGTGTTTGTTTTCATTTTAGAATAAATTCTCCTAATCTCCATTCAGGATGTTTACACTGACCAGTCAGCTATTAACCCCATAAATGAATTCTTGCCTCATCTGTACTCACACACTGGTTGTTTGCCCGCTGTATCTTTTATCCAGACTTTACATAGGAATTAATGATAAATCATGTGTTAAACATTTCATATGAAATATAAATATGCACAGGCATGCATGCCTGCTCAGTCACTCATTTGAGTCCAGCTCTTTTTTGACCCCATGGACTGTAGCCCGCCAGGCTCCTCTGTCCATGGGATTCTCCAGGCAAGAATACTAGAGTGGGTTTTCATTTCCTACTCTAGGTGATTTTCCCAACCCAGGGATCAAGCCCAGGTCTCACGCATTATAAGCGGATTCTTTACCATCTGAGCCACCTGGGAACCCAAATATGTACACCGCATCCACAAAGTTTAATAGCTATCTTTATTTAGACTTTACTGTGTGCCAGGCACTGTTCTAAGCATCTTACATGCATTATTCCCTTTAATCCTCACCAATCCCATGCAGCTGATAATTATCAGAATTATCAGCAATTTACATGTAAAGAAGCTGAAGCTTAAGCAAGTTAAGTAAGTTACAGAAGGTCACATGGTTTGTAAGCAGCAAAGGAAAGAAAAGGAAGCTGGGGAAGTCAGCACCAGATCACAGGGATGCAGAGTGCTGTTGAGTGTTATTCAGAGTGTGAGGGAAAGATAGTGAAGGTTTCTGAGCAATGAATGACATAATCTGATCCTTTGTGGGGGATGTGTATGGTGAAATACACATAAGAGAACATTTTAACCACTTAAAAATTTGTATTTATTTTTGGCGGCACTGGGTCTTCATTGCTGCACACAGGTTTTCTCTAGTTGCAGTGCCACCTTCTCATTGTGGTGGCTTCTCTTGCTGCAGAGCACGAACTCCAGGGCACGCAGGTTCAGTGGCTGTGGCGCGTGGGCTTAGCTGCTCCACAGCATGTAGAATCTTCCCAGACCAGAGATCGAACTTGCATGCTCTGCATTGGCAGCCAGATTCTTAACCACTGGATCACTAGGGAAGTCCTGTTTTAATTGTTTTTAAGTGTCTAACTCAGGGGCATTAAGAACATTCACAGTATATTGCAACTATCCTCATCATCCATCTCTAAAATGTTTTCATCTTCCCAGACTGAAACTCTGTACCCATTAAACACTAACACCACACTCCCCTTTCCCCCTAGCCTCTGGGAACCCATATTCTACTTCCTGCCTCTATGAATTTGACAGCTCTCGGGTACCTCACACATGTGGAATCATATAATGTTTGTCATTTCACATCTGGATTATTTCATCAGCATGACTTCAAGGTTCATACTGAGTTGTAGCATGTATTAGAATTTCATTTCTTTTATGACTAAATAATATTCCACTGTAGGGATCTACTACATTTTGTTTACCCAACGGGTTAAATAAAATCTACAATCAAATTAATTTCATTTGTTTCTTTTCACGTTTTGAAAATATTGCTTTTAGAAAAGGAAACATAATGTAGGTGGCTCCCATTTGTAGCTGGCATTACATGTTGCTTGGACAGTGCTGTTGGAGTCTTCATACACTTATGGAGAAGTGTGAAGGAAAAAAAAAAAAACTACCTTAAGTATTTTGTAAGTGTCATGAAGGAAAAAGGAAAGCAGGTTGTTGCTGATTATAAGAACCCCAAGAAAAGAATTGTGCCCTACATCAGCTTAAAATACCCCAGACATAGCATTTTTGTATTGAAGGGAAATGATTTTATGGCCAAAGAAAGCATTTGTTATAGTGGATTGTTCACCAAAGAGAATTCATTGAAATCAAATCAACAGCTCGTTCATTACAGAGGGTGGAGGAATTTAGTGGGAAATAGGAACCATTTGCTAACTGCTAGCCTGATGAAGATGAAAATCAGTGTCAAGAAATCATTAAAACAAAACAGGAAGATGTCCTGTAAATCATGCTATAACAGAAATATTTTGTTGAGAGAATTTTTTGTTTAAGTCACAAATCTGGTTTAAAAAAAATTCCAAAAACTGAACAGAAACACACAGGCAACTTGGGAAACATCTATGTACTGGGTGGCATTTTTATTTGCCACCCTCCTTGGTCAGATATGAAAAGACAGAAAAAAATGCAGACATTGAGGGCTTGAGCTGGAATCTGACCCCAAAATGCAACTGCCTCCAAATACCTACTTTAGAACTGGTGTGTGCTTATACAGGGACATCTGAACACACAAAACAGTATTCCATTTCTTGTTCCAAAATTAAGAAAGCTATGTCTGGGTTGTTTTAACAATAGTGATAAAGTGTGTGAGGCTCTCCTGGCAGTCAAGTGGCTAAAACTCCATGCTCCGAATGCAGGGGGACTGGGTTCCATCCCTGGTCAGGGAACGAGATCCCACATGCTGCAACTAAGAGTTGCAAAACTTAGCTGCCTCAACTAAGATCCAGCAAAACATTAATAAGTTTAAATATATACATATATTTTTAAAATGTGTAGTAAGCCATCCTCTCCGTCATTTGACACAAGAGCATAGTCTTCTTGGAGAGAAGTCCAAACAGCCTGGTGGATAGACAGCTTGAGAAATTAAAGCTTATTTTATTTAACACCATTTCAGGCCAGTGGCGGAGTTCAGAGATCTGAGTTTTCAGTAAGATTGGGTGTCCTTGTTTTGAATTTCTGCTTAACTTTCCTTTCAACATTGAGTCTATCTTTCAAAAAAATAAGAAGTATGCTTCACAATTAAAAGTTAGTCTGTCTTGGAGCCACTGTCCTTATTATGACCGCAGGCAGTTCTCCTGTGCCAGCTTCTTTGTGAACTCCAGGGGCTGGTCAGACCCTGAAGGGCCACATGTCCCCTGACCCGCCGCCCTCACAGGTGGATGCGGCAGATGCCTACATGCGGCGTTATGAAGGAACAGCTATGCTGACAGACATAACTTCCAAGAGAATCTTCCTCTAAAAGCAATGCATTATTTAAGAGTGATAGCACATAAAGGAGGGTGATGCTCTATGGTTATTCAACTTGCACATGATCAGGTAACACTCCTCTCCAGAGAAGACCAGAACACCATTGTCTGAGCAGAGGCCAAGCTCTAATTATAAAATTTCATGCTAGACGGATGTTTCAGAGCCTTCGCATTCCAATATAAGCTCCTTTGACACCTGGCTCCTGTTGAATTTCCTCAATCTTTACCCTTCAAGGAAGGCTTCCCAGGGGGAACTATGGTAAAGAATCCACCTGCCAGTGCAGGAGACACAGGAGACTTGGGTTCAATCCCAGGGTTGGGAAGATCCCCTGGAGGAGGGAATGGCAACTCACTCCAGTATTCTTGCCTGGGAAATCCCATGGACAGAGGAGAATGGAGGACTATAGTCCATGGGGTCGCAAAACGTTAGGTACGACTGAGCGGCTGAGCATGCACACACACATACACCATTAAGGGAAGGGTTAGACCCATTTGTCTTTCTGAAGCATCACTCCTCAAAGCAATGCAGTCTGGGGCCAAAAACTGCTGCCAAAAACACAGAAATGACCCAGCCTGCCACCCCTCCTTGTGGCCATGTGGATGAACTTGTCGCTTACAGAGCCTGTCATTCCAGGGAGCCGGTTTAGGACAGAGAGTACCCGCAGGGTCTCCTGGGACAGGGCATGGACTCCCACCAGCCACACGTCCGTCAGGGCCCTGAAGCGCCCCAAGACCTGTTACTGATGGGGATGCCAAGCCTGCTCAGCAGACAGCCAGAGGGAGGAGAGAAGAAGCAGGCAGAGCGCAGTGCCATAAAAATGTCACTTACTTTTCCTTCACAAAGATTTGTTTCTCAGCTCCTAGCACAACCTACACATAGTAGGTGTTCATTCCCAAAATATATCCTTCCTTTCTGCTGAATAAACTTAGCCCTCTGCTCCTAGGAGTCCACACTGAGCTGCGACGCACAACGTCAGCTACACTGAAAAGACAGTCCCTGTACAAAGTTTTTGCTACTCCTGTCACTCAAAATGTGAGCCCCTCCCCTACTTTTAAACAGTTTCTCTTGTTTGGTGTACACAAATTAGGAGTGAAGAAGCCCTTTCGTTATGTTTATAAATCTCTCTGTGTGTGCTCAGTCACTTCAGTCGTGTCTGACTCTTGCGACTCCATGGACTGTAGCCCGCTAGGCTCCTCTGTCCATGGGATTCTCCAGGCAGGAATACTGGAGTGGGTTGCCATGCCTTCCTCCAGGGGGTAAATCTCTCCAGCAGGACATTAACATGCAGAAGCACCTACAAGAGGAATAGACTCGATGAGAAAACAGGACCCAACAACAAGATATTTCTCAGCTGTCAAACAAATAATTTACATCAGGCAGGTAGGGAGGAGGCAGGAGCAGGATTTGGATTTTAAATAAAGCAAGTAGGCAAAACTAGAAGATGACAGTTTCAAGCAGGAATATCAATGGGAAGTGGGAATTTTGAGGTTTCCTCATAGGCTTAGAATATAAACATCTGTATAAGATAAAAGATGCTGAGTTCCTGGGAACTGCAAGGTTGGAAAAGTCGACTTCTGCTTGAAATCTACATTTCCTGGCGCCTAAGAGGAAGAACAACAGTGGAACTCTGCCAAGGGAGGAGAGGGAGAGGGAGGGGGAGAATTCTTTCATTCAGATCCATCATCTTTGACCCGAAATCGGTGCCCTTACCTCTGAAAAGACAGTGGTATATTTTTCTCCCACTACAGGTAACTTTTATAATCAGTTGGAGCTTTGGAAAAATTTTTCACTTGTAGAGGGACAGAAGAGGAATGGAAATTTGTCTAAACCTGCTGACTTCTACAAATTTGCTATGATTTGTTTAGGACAAAATAATATGTCTGCATTTCATTGACCTTATGTCCCAGGCTTCAAGTTCACTGAAAGCCATATGTGATGAAGATGCATAGAAATGGAAACGGGTATCAGATCCCTCATGGGGGCAGCAGTCTGCCCTTGGAATACATAGTTCTAACAACCGGGAGACATCATTTCTTCGCTTCTCTTCCTCCATTTCTTTTCAAGCATTTATTAATTCTACACACATTTATTGGACACTCAATACCCTTTCTGTAGCCACTGCCAGCTGAGCTTGCGGGCCAGGCACACATTTGCATTTTATTTTTCATGTCCAAGAATCTGCCTATAAGGTTGAGCGAACTTGGGCTCAAGACGTGGGGGTCCGTTCCCTGCAAAACGCCTGGGTGTCCCAGCCCCTGCCAGGCTCGTGCATGTGCGCGGCCCCCGGAAATTGAGGACATCGTGTTTTCAATTTTCCTCAATAAAGCCATGAATCTGGCAATCGGCTGGCCTGCTCCAGCTAAACAGAAAGGACAATTTGAGAAAGATCACAGTTCAGGCCCAGTCAGACGGAAACGATGGAAACACAGAGCTGGCCTGCGACGCGGCTCCACTGTCGCCGTTTGACTGACAAACTGACTCTTTGGAGGTGCTCATGCCCATTTCAGTCAGAGTTTATTGAAGGTGATTTTGATCTTCTCCGTGAGGCCACAGCAGTGGCCGTGCCACTGTCACCTTGATTGCATCGTGGAGTCTCTGGAGAGAGCGCCATGGCTTCCGATCATTTACAGATTGTGCGGCGCTCGCCTCCATAAGGACCACATGCGCAGAGCCAGATGGCGAACATGCACGCTTATTATAAGTCTTTATCTCCGTGCAGGAAGGAGAGGAACCATTAGGTCTCCCTCAGGAGCTCTGCTCCCCTCTACCATCACGCTGCTCCTCAGCAAATACAGTCTTCTTCAGCTGTCACCGGCCTACTTCTGAAAATTACAAAAATAAACAATAATTCCATCAGCCGCGGCCGGAAAGCCGAGAGGACGCAGCCAAGCCATCCCCTTGGCCTTGCCTTCTTTCTTCCCCTCAAGCCCCACTGCGCCTGACTGTGGCACTAGGTAAAAACAAGCGCGTTTGCAAATGCCACCTTAACGGGGCTTTTTTTTTTTCTTTTTACAGATTCAGAGAGGTGGCTAGGAAATAACTGAGATGGTCTTGTTTTTTGTTCTTGGGGTTATGGCTTCCACTGTATTGGCCTCATTCTTTTCCATCTAAGAATCTTGTGTTTATTCTATTTTTAAATTCTGCCTTTTTTTTTTCCTGCAATAATTCCAGGAGTGGGATCCACTGTGTCTCAATAAGGGTCAAGGTACAAGGGTCCAGGTTGGGCGACTTGGTTCCCGGTAACTGTGAACAAGACTGGAAAACCCCAAGGACAGTGGAACTCTAGAGAAGCTCCCCTCAGTAAACTCTCATGGGAAAAAGGCCGTATGGAGGGCTGGGAACAGGGCTGTAAGGCTGAATGAGTCCAGCTCAGAGACCATCCGAGGTGATCAGGTGAGCTGGTAAAAAAAAAAAAAAATGTGTGTGTTTCCTCACACACCACCATTGAAACTTACTATTAGGAATTCACAGAGAATCTAAAGGAATCCTCAGTGGAGCTATAACACATGCGAAAAGAAATACCTACAAAATAAATACACCTCAGTGGTAAGGAAAGTGATTCTCAACTTTTTATTTTATAGATATAACTATATAAGGATGCATACATCTGAAATGTACACTTTAATTTTCGCATATAAATATTCCACCCGGGTCAAGATATAGGACATGTCTAGGACTCCAGGATTTATGATACTTGTGATAAAGAAATCAATGTTCATAAACAGATTCACTAAGGAGTCTACCTCTGTTGCTTCCAATGCTTTTCCCATAAACAGTACATCACGTTTAGAAGTTTCCTCTCCCTCTCTCCCTCTCTCTCTATCATATATATATATATATATATATATATACACACACACACAGAGGGAAGAAAGGGCAGTTCTTGAACGCTGACACCAAGGGCTCCTCAGTTATGTGGGAAAGCCCCCACCAGGAAGCAGCTGGTCGCAGAAACCAAGGAAAGATTTCCAGTGATCTATAACCTTGAAATCTCATCTACAAGGGTCATTCATTTAGAATAATTGCCACGTTAGCTGTCAAGGAGGAAGAAATTTTCCTCTGCCCTTCTAGGTTCTTCTGGCTGGTCTAAAAATTAGATTGACATGAGAATTAGTAACAGGAGAAAATCAAGCTAAAGTTTAATGACAGGTATATGTGGGAGAGATCCAGGAAAACTAAATGACTCATCAAAATGAAAACTTAACTTTAGATACCATCTTCAGCAAAAGACAAAAGAGGTTGCTAGGAGTAGTAGTTTGGGACTTTAAAGGGGAGGAAGGTAACTGACAAATTGAAGACGAAAAGGCAAACAAATGTTTAGTAAAGGACTTTGCAGGACCCTACATGGACAGTGGGACCCTGTGCAGACGCTGATTGTTAGGCCTTTTCTGACTTTTCTCCCACCCCATTTAGCTCATATTCTTTTTCAGTTCTCTTTGGTGAGAGCTCAGTTCCAGGAACAGGCCGTCATCTATGCTATGGGATGTATAGATACCAAGTTTTTTTCCTCTGCATAACTGTATGGTTGCAGTTACTGAAATTCAATATCTTTGCTCAGACACTGAATCCAACTGATCCCTGTGCCTGCTACCATGGTCACACAATCCCTGAGGTTTAGGTTAAAGTGGCCTAGGACTTCTCTATGAAATGAGGAGTCCACCATCTCTTACACACCATTTTCCAAGGGTCTGGCTCTTCCAGTAGTATCAGCCTTTGTTGGGAGTGCAGGATAAGCTACCACAGAGGAGCTATAAAACAGATGACTGTGAGACATCCCACTGGAAAACACACACACTAACAAGCTACTTACACATCCAAGCTCTTCTAAAGGTAAGTGAGTTCCAGGACTTCCCTGGTGGTCCAGTAGCTAAGACTCCACACTCCCACATGCTGCAACTAAGAGTTCTCATGCCACAACTAAGACCTGGAGCAGCCAAATAAATAAATATACATTTTTTAAAAAGTAATAGAGTCCAAGTCTATTCCCAAACACAAGTCCAAAAGTTATTCCACATGCTGGTTGACACGTTAGGGATCTTTCCAGTTGATATCTGAGCAGAAGACAATAATGTTTAAACAGACTGACTTAATTTTCTTTGTTTTTTGGTAAATGTCATTTAACCTATCAATTTCCATCCTGGTGCTACTTTGTTTACACTTTCTACAATTAAAAAAATAGCCATTATAATAGAGTATGTGTGTATGCGCTTAGTCATGTTCGACTCTTTGTGATCCCATGGACTGTTGCTCCTCAGGTTTCTCTATCTATGCAGTTCTTCCGGCAAGAATACTGGAGTGGGTTGCCATGCCCTCCTCCAGGGGATCTTCCTGTCCCAGGGATTGAACCCACATCTCTTACGTCTCCAGCATTGGCAGGCAGGTTCTTTACCACTAGTGCCACCTGGGAAGCCCATAAGAGAATATAGTCACCACTGAATATTTTAAAGAGGAAATTTAGTATATCATCCAACACAAATGTATTTTCAGAGGAGAGGTTAATGGTAAGCTCTTACTCTTAAACTTTTTTTTTTACTTTGGTACATCAGGAAATGTGTATCCATAACACCATGTGAAGGTTCGAGTGTGTGCAAGAAATGTGTATATTTAATAGGCTTGTGTGCTCCCTATACTTAGATAGTTTACAAATGTTATTTAAAGACTCAAACAAGAAAAAGCAGTCATGCCTATCAAAAATAATTCCTGGTCCCTGAACATTAACCTCACATAGATTGTTACCTAAGCACACAGAGTTCTAAAATATCAGCATTCTCACCCAATGTATCCTATTTTTCTGCCCAGCACAGACAGGGATAAGTTTGGGATTAGTGCTACCTAAGTAAACAGATGATCCTGACCTCTGTCACATCACCTCAGTTTGTGGTTTGGTGCAAAAACTATGTATAGGGAGGCACACTGAAAACTGAATCACCAAATACAGGTCACACACTCCAAAAAGAAGGAAGATAATCAGAAATAACATAGTACGTTTGGTTAAAAATAAAAATGTAGTGCTACAAAAATGAAAAAGACCATGAAGATCCAGGAAAGGGAAAAGGAAACTGGGTTTGATGACTTAGTGTTGATGAAATGTGCCAAGATACAGGAAGGCTTCTGGGCCCCCACGTGGGCAGAAGATAATGCTGCAAGTCTGAGACACTGTTTATTTCCACTTCTGATTCTGGCACTTCTAGTGCAGCTGGGGTCTCAAGGCAGTGCCCCAGTGCTGGCCTCGGGTTCAGGTGCCTGGAGAGGCCAGAGGACATAGAATCAGGCGGGGATGAATTGCAGCCTTGCCTTGGCCTTGGCCAGGTTGCTTACTTTCTCCCAGCTTCACATTCTCTATCTACTAATAAGCAAGACAAATCCATTCTCCCAAATGAGGATTAACTGTTATGAAGGAGAAAACATGTCCCATGTAACTGCCGCATACTAAGCCCTTAAAGCATGCAACAACTGAGATCAAGCCAGAGCAAACGTCACCAGCTCTGTTAAAAAATAGAGCTGCCAACGCAAATACAATGCAATCATTAAGATGATTAGGTCGCAATTCAGAAATCCTACTTTGTAAAGCAGTCAGAATGGTCAACGCACATTTGATGGAGGGAAGGGAGCAGACCACAGACTACAGCCATGCGTCTGCCATTTGGTAACTGCTTAACCTTGTGCGTGTTACTCAAATTTTCTGTGTTTCAGTTTTTCCACCTGAGAAAGGGAGCAGCAATAAGAAACCCACCCCAGGATTAGATGAGATAATAGAGGTAACATGCCTGGCAAATTCTAAGCACTGTACAACTTAGCCAGCATTCTGAGTGCTCAGACGCCTGTGAAATAGTGGCTCATGATTTCATCCTCTACTCTCCTCTGGCTGTGGTGCAGCAATAAAATCTTATTGCTGCTCAAAAGCCCAGGAAACTGACCAAAATCCATTGTTCACTTTTATTTGATGTTTTTGGTTCTCAGTGTTTGCTAAGTTGGAGCTATTGCTTATTTTATTTCATTGCTGCAAACCATACCTATAAACTCACTAAACTGTGTCACCTCTCTCTCTCTCTTCCTCTCTCTTTCTCTCTCACACACACACACACGTGTAGGGTGAGTGTAGCTGGAGCTATCCAAACCCACAGCTGTTCCTGGGAAAACTCTTCAAAGTACAGCAGGAAAAGGAGTGGCATTATTTCGCACTCAAAATGAAAAGACGTAGAGATTGGCCCTGATTCTATCATTTAACCTTGGGTAAAGCATGTATCCTCTCTGTGAAAGAAGTATTGGAATGTGTTTTCATTCCATGGGGTGGCTGTAAGGATCAAATCTATGAAAGGACTTTGAACAGTATGAAACCTTCTATAGGCTTAAATATCAGGTAGGGGTGTTAAATATTCAATACAGCTTTGCCACCAAACATTCATGAGTGTGATAAATGGATTAATGAAGATTTTATCACAAATGCATATCTGTCAGAAATAACTTAGAATCTGGCTGAAAAGCAAGGACATCAACATTCACTGTGTTCTAAACTATATGGCCGATATCATGAGACATCCGAATTCTGCTCCCAGGGACCTCAGGCATCCCTGGATCAAGAGATTCTCATTAATACAATGGACGAACAGGGCTCACATTTTAATTTTGCTTCTTCCTCTCTTTGAGAATATTTCCAATATTATAATGTCTATCTTCAAATAGCATAAGACCCAAATAAAAGTAAATCCAACAAAATCTGCTTAACTCAGGCTGCTTTAAAATAAGAGTTCATACAATAGGACAGTTGGTTCCAATCCTGGTTTAATATGTCTGTAGTACAAAGGGTCTTTGCTGCCTCCTGTTTCTGCAGAAAAAAGGAGCTTATTAAAATAAATGCAGAAGAGAATTTAAGCTCCTAATAGGAATGGAAAAGCAATAATTGATATAATAATAACAGAAAACAATAACTCTATTTTTCAGGATATTTCTTATTCTTGAACTGTAATTTAACTTAGTGATAGTAAAATATCAAGGGTCACTTCATATGAATGTAAAGAAAAGAAATAATTATTTCTCCTTAAAAGGTTCCAGAGAGTCTTTCAAGGCATGGTCTGACAATAATAAGGCAGATTCACTAAGAGTAAATTCAAGTAACCTATAACGAACAAAGTAATTCAAATCTTAGATAACATTTAGGAAACATACAAGCACCTAACCTTTACTTTCTGTCATTAGATAAAGTGGGCCTTAGAAGATAATTGATCACAATTACAAAGTAAGTATTTTTCAAGAATAAATCATAAATAAAAATAATAGTGTGTGTATATCTGGGTTTGTGTGTGCATGACTACTTATCCGTGTTTGTGTATGTTTGTGGGTGTCCAAGCCAAATTCAACTAGCAGGCAGAGATCACACTTCCCATCTTGTGAATGGCATTAGATATCTTGTTCAAAATCTCTGATTAATCTGATTAAGCTAGTGAGCGAATAATCCTTTAATCCTCTCAAGAATACAGTTTATGTCTGCTGAGTGTCAAATTTAAGACCCATAAGCTGTAAATACTGAAATTTAAGTGAAAGGAAGGAGAAAAAGGCAGTCACCCAAAGTGAAACCGTGCCGCCTCTTTCCCAGATCCTGTCTTTCGTGGGTGACCTTCTCGGCTGAAACAAGAATGAGAAACATTAGGAAAAATCATAAATCATTCTCCAGCCACGGCTCTGCGGCAGGGAAGGGATCATCACTGAGGACCAATCTGCTAGCATGTGCTTCCCTTTTCCCAACCAGTTTAATTATAAATTAATGGGCACTGCCTTTTGCTTCTCTTTTCATTTTGGAGCAGAAACATTTTAAAAGCCAGATATTTATTTTATAGTTGGAAAACTATCTCAGAAGAGAACGATTGCTAAGTTATCTTTGCAGAATCACAAAAGCAGGGAGAGGAACATCCTTCCATTAAAATCTCAGTCTGAGTGAGAAAGGCTGTGACCTGGGACCCTGTGCTGCAATGCTTGCACAGGACAAACCTCTCCTCGAATCACAAAATAGAGAAGCTATGTGGGAACTAAACATAATGGCATGCCTGAGCAGTTGGGGCAAATTCTGGACAAAAGATACAAAGAGACCAAAAAACTCGACTGCCACTTTTGAAGAGCCTGGAGCAAAAGCAGGGTACTGTGCATGCAGGCTGCATAAAGCACCCTCTAAGGGGTGCACAAACCAGCTAAGCCATCCCTCCAGCCTGACCGCCTGGACACACCCGTACCCTCACCCCTATAAGGAACAAACTCGCCCCACCTCAAGGAACTGTTCTCACTCCCCACTGCTGCAATGGGAGCCCCAATAACACCTTGCCTGAATTTTTAGTCTGGCCTCTAGTCCATATCTACTGACTGGGGAAGGCCAAAATCCCTGCTCGGTATCATGAGGACTGCTCCTCAGCAACTGTTATGGCATTTAGCCTTGCCCACGTCAGATGAATCAAGATGCCCTGATGCTGCTATTGGGCTTCCCAGGTGGCACAGTGGTAAAAGAACTTGCCTGCCAATGCAGGAGATGCGGGTTCAATCCCGCAGGTCAGGAAAATCCCCTGGAGGAGGAAATGGCAACCCACTCCAGTATTCTTGCCTGGGAATCCCATGGACAGAGAAGCCTGGTGGGCTACAGTCCATGGGGTCACAAAGAGACATGACTGAGCACACACGGACGCAGGATGCTGCTTTATCATTATTCCCCAAATTCAAACAGTAACAAGGAGATACGTAGTATGGGGAGATGGTTAGAAGAAGGATAGTGATGACTTATTTGCCACCCAAGGAAAGATTTTTAAAAAAATTCTTTTAAAACCATTGGCTGGCTTGCTTGCTTGGCACATTTGACCATCTACTTTTCACTGAAACATGTATGTGTCGTGCTAATCAGAAGTTTATAATGTCTGCACCTCAGAATGTGCTGTAAATTTATTTGCCTAAGATATTTTTTGTGTCAGTTGTTTATGAAAATTATCCCCTGCCCCTAGAAACCTTGGCTGCTGAAAGGACAAACCTGCTAGACCAGATTAATTTGCCACTCAGCTACTTTTTCACTTACTGATTTAACGTGAGTCAAGGGGATCTGGTCTAATTAAAATACTGGCCAACCCTTAAAAGCAAAATGTCTGTATTATCCCTTAATTCCTCATGATGTGAGGAAATGAGGCAGAGGAAGAAGATTCCTCCCAGCCCTGAGTGCAGCTCCTAAATTGGTGGAAGAATCTGGGAAGAGAGGTAAAGACTCCATCAGCTCCTTCAGCTCTCAGTTCTTTGATTCTTCCATGGAAGCCTAGAAAAACTGAGTGCTCAGTAACCAACGGAGGAATCCTGGGGCGAATCCCTCTCCTGACTTTCTCTACTTTGGTCTGGATGGAGACGCTACACTTCTAGGTTTGCCCCCGAGCATACGGGTATAAGACAAAGGTGAGAAGCTTCTGCCCCAGCACAACAATACAACAAGCCACCCCCTTAGCTGACCGTGTTCCCCACCCCAGAGCTGCCAACCTCTGTGACGATTTCAGTGCTGCTAGCTTCAGCATCTTCCTCTCATGTCACATAATTGGCACAGTCTAGCAATGGCACCCCACTCCAGTACTCTTGCCTGGAAAATCCCATGGATGGAGGAGCCTGGTAGGCTGCAGTCCATGGAGTCGCTAAGTCGGACATGACTGAGCAACTTCACTTTCACTTTTCATTTTCATGCATTGGAGAAGGAAATGGCAACCCACTCCAGTGTTCTTGCCTGGAGAATCCAGGGACAGGGGAGCCTGGTGGGCTGCCGTCTATGGGGTCGCACAGAGTCGGACACGACTGAAGCGACTTAGTAGCAGCAGCAGCAGCATATTCAATCCTTTGTTTTAATAAGGTAGACAAATATCTCAAATCTCTGGCTTATGTGTTTGGCTCCAGCTCCCACTCCCCTCTACTAAGTAGTACTGGCTTCTGTATCTATGACTTGCTATCCCAGGTGGTGCTAGTCATAAAGAATCTGCCTACCAATGTAGGAGATGTAAGAACTGCGGGTTTGATCCCTGGTTCGGGAAGATCCTCTGGAGGAGGCAGGGCATGGCAACCCACTCCAATATTCTTGCCTGGAGAATCCCTATGGACAGAGGAGCCTGGTGGGCTACAGTCCATGGGGTAGCAAAGAGTTGGACACAACTGAAACAACTCAGCACATACAAACACACATGATCTTATCCATGTGGATATTTAGACTCTCATTATCTGTAACCCCATCCACCTACATTACATAATAACAGATGCACTCTTTTGCCTTTTCATGGTGGGTAAGTTAATAGCCTTCTTCTCTTCTGCCATTACTCATTCCTTTATTCCTTCATTCAACTATTTACAAAAGTTTGTTAAGTGCCTGGACATAAAGACACTATGATTTAAAATGTTACATAGATCCCCTTGGTACATTCCACACAGAGTCCAAAAAAGGGACCACAGATATGTGGATATTACATATGCTGTTCAGTTCAGTTCAGTCACTCAGTCGTGTCCGACGCTTTGCGACCCCATGAATTGCAGCACGCCAGGCCTCCCTGTCCATCACCAACTCCCGGAGTTCACTCAGACTCACGTCCATCAAGTCAGTGATACCATCCAGCCATCTCATCCTCAGTCGTCCCCTTCTCCTCCTGCCCCCCAATCCCTCCCAGCATCAGAGTCTTTTCCAATGAGTCAACTCTTCGCATGAGGTGGCCCAAGTACTGGAGTTTCAGCTTTAGCATCATTCCCTCCAAAGAAATCCCAGGGCTGATCTCCTTAGAATGGACTGGTTGGATCTCCTTGCAGTCCAAGGGACTCTCAAGAGTCTTCTCCAACACCACAGTTCAAAAGCATCAATTCTTCAGCACTCAGCCTTCTTCACATATGATTAGACCCTGCCAAAATGTAATGTGAAGTCACTCAATCTCCAACCAGCTCCTTCCTTGAGACCCAAAGACCGTGACAAAAGTGTACTCCATGAGGACATACATGAGGGTCACAGCCACCCCACTTTCCTCTTACTATTCATCTGGCTTCAGATTTACCTCTTCCTTCTGAGTTTCTATTGATTCTTGGGAAAAAAATCCACATATGCTGGTATAATCTAGAGAGACTTTGCTGAGAGAAAAACAGGTCAAAGTATCAGAAGGGGAAAAGTGCATGGATGACCATTGGGAAATGGTAAGATCTTGAAATCTATTTCCAATGAATTCCAGAGCTAAATTGGGAATACAGACTCCAGGGTGTGAGAGCCCATTTTTACACTGGATCCAGAACTTAGATTCTCTGGTGGCTCAGAGGTTAAAGTGTCTGCCTCCAATGCAGGAGACCCAGGTTTGATCCCTGGGTCAGGAAGATCCCCTGGAGAAGGAAATGGTAACCCACTCCAGTATTCTTACCTGGAGAATCCCATGGACAGAGAAGCCTGGTAGGCTATAGTCCACAAGGTTGCAAAGAGTCGGACACAACTGAGCAACTTCACTTTCACTTTACTTCTAGGCAATGGGAGTTTGAACTACATATTCAACTCCATCCAGGCTCTCAGCCAGAGAGAATAAAACTTGGCTCCACCTGCCAGTGATGTCTAATTTGGCAAATCTTCATGTTCATAAATTTGGGATCTGGAGTGGGTTCTGAGTCCTCAAATGGCCATTCAGTCCCAGGTCTTCTCTAAGACTATCTACATTTGCTCAGATTAAATAACCAGGCCTGATCTCTAAACCCTGATTGGCTCTTGCAGTCCTTTATTATATGGTTCTAGATCCTATTTTTCATACCTTTGATCAATGATTATAGTTTCTCCCAAACAGAAAGATCTCCCTAGAAAATACCATCCTCATTACTTCTGGAATGGCCATCACTGGGGGATTCTAGTCACACCTCAACCATCAGACACTCTTGTTTATACACTGGCCACTATTTTAGTGCCTGAGAGATATTGATATTGAGGTCAGTTCCCCTTGCCCATCTGGCTTGAGCATCCTATTTTTTCCCTTTGACTCATGCTAGCAATGTCATCCTAGGCAATCTTTTCTGAGTTATGCTATTAGGACCTACCGGAGCAGACTTCTAAAGAATGTAAGAAAGCAGAGTGTTTGTTAGTCACTCAGTTGTGTCCGACTCTTTCCAACCCCATGGACTGTAGCCTGTCGGGTTCATCTGTCCATGGAATTTTCCAGGCAAGATTACTGGAGTGGGTTGCCATTTCCTTCTCTAAAAGAAAGCAGAAGTAGATTATAAACATTTTATTGCTTTTGAGATTCATTTAGAAATGACTGATTCCTGGGGAACATCCAGGTTCCCAAGACCAGCCCAGACCAAAAATAGGCTTCCTGTGAGTATTAAACAAAGATTACATCCCTTCACTAGCTAGGCTGAGATGCAGAAGTGACTAGTGGCTGCAACACATCCTCAGTGTATTTCCTTGTATTGCTATATTTTACGCTCTAGCCTGTGGTTCTTCTAAAATATGACACTAGTGAATTTCTTGCTTCTAGTACTATAGCAACCAGCATGTGTCAAATGTTTTAAAAAGGAATAGAAAACTGGCCTTTATCACCTCATTTTTCTTCCCAAGAATATGTTTTTACCATTCACTTTGACACAACGGCATGAAAAAGTTCAAGAGACTCATTAGACTGATTACAATTGGAAAGCTGGAGAATATCATTATTATTGGTATATGGGTACATCATAATCTTTATGTGCTTGTTGATTTAAAAACAGACTGATGCAGACATTCTGGAAACAGCCTGGTAATATTTAGCTAATTAAACATTCACTAAGACATGCAGTACTGTTCCTGAGTGTAATTCTTAAAAAATTCTCACACACTGGGGGGCACGCTCCATGATGTTTATCATCATGTTGCTTGTGAGGGTAAGAGGGAATCATGGGGTCTCCCACTAGAGGGTAATGAAAGCGCAGTAGCTGCCAACATGGTTCCGCAGCCATCAGAAACAAAGAACTAGATGCTGACACAGCTACCTGGGTAGGTCTCAGAAACAATGGGTCATCATGATAAAAAGAAAGTCGAACGAGCTATCTAATATGATGATACTTGTATAAATTAGCATATGTAAACAAGTATAAGAACACAGGAAATCAAAAGGATACCATCAACCACATGCATATGACTGTTTGTGGTAGAGGGAGAAATGAGAATGGTGGTGAGAACTTGAGAAGTGGAGGCCAAATGAGTTACAGAGATGATAAATAGATGAATGGATGGGCAGTTAGATGGATGGATGGGTGGATGGGTAGAGGGATGGGTAGATAACAAATAGATCAATAACATGTAAGTAAGCCAATCAATTGGTCAAGAAAGAAGTCTGTGAAACCCATGATATGTTGTCATGAACTAAGATGTGTAATTAACAATTCTCTGTACCTGAAATCCAGAAGCAAACTAAAACAGTCCAAGAAAGCTGGTCAGTTTCTAGGGTAATAGGACACTATCACTGAGGCAAACCTGAAATTGAGAATCAAAGCTTAACACTGAGTTGTGGCATTGCTCAGCCCTCACTCTGTCTGTGACACTTGGATTTGCCATGAACATCACATTTGGCTCCTTGAGACATGTCTCTAGTTATCAGCCAACACTGAAAGCCTAGACTGGGACCAGTCCATGGCATGAGCAGCTGTTGGATGGCAAGATGAAGTGAGGCAGCCACCAGCATAGGGGGATAAACACCCAGAAAATGTATCTTAGAGTAGTATCAATACTGATTCTATAGTATAGCAGAGCTATGGAATACAGCAAGGGACAACGGCTGATGGCCCAACCTGATAAATGCAGCAACTGCTCAAGTAACTTCTCTGGAAAAGCTCAGTCTCTACAACCTAGCAAATCAAAGGGTAGACTTTACATATGTCAATAGAAAGTAGACTCCTCACTCTCACTCTTTCTTCTAGTCGTTTACCCATATACACTACAGCCTCAGGCCCCAAGATCACAAAGGAAATCACAACACTTTCTTGCCTTTGAATGAATTCATCCTTCACAAGAATCCTTCTTAGAGGATTCACATGTTGATGAAGAATAAACAGTCCAAAGCTGAGTTCCCTAATATGGTAGCCACTAGTCACATGTGAGGGGGCTCCCAGGTGGCTCAGTGGTAAAGAATCCGTCTACCAATGCAGGAGATGTGGTTCGATCCCTGGATTGGAAAGATCCCCTGGAGAAGGAAATGCAACCCACTGCAGTATTCTTGCCTGGGAAATCCCGTGAACAGAGGAGCCTGGTGGGTTACAGTCCATGGGATCGCAAGAGAGTCAAACACGACTGAGCGACTAAACAATAGTCACATGGGGCCATCAAGCACCTGACATGAGGCTAATTCAAACTGAGATGCAAAGATCTAGTATGATAAAAGAATCCCAGAAGTCTCATTAATAATTTTGATATTCATTAAATGTTGAAATGATATTTTGGAAAAACTAGGTTAAATAAAATATATTATTATTAAATTATTCCCACCTGTTTTTCTTTCCGTTCCCTGAAGCAGCTCATAGAAAATTTTAAATTACATCTATAATCCACCTTCTATTTCTCTTAGACAATGTTGGTCTGGAAACATGCGTGTTGATTTAGAGCTCCTCTTTCAGTTATGAATGTGAAACAAAGCCTGCTTTTTTCCTTCAAAGGTGGAAGATTCTCTCTTTTGGATGATACTGTTCAACTGAAGATTCAAATTTGGTCCCCTAGCGTTTCTTGTCAGTGGTGATTCCTACTTGAAGCTTCTGGCCTTTTCTATATTTTTAAATCCACCTCTCCACACTAATATTTATTAGAAGGACTGATGTTGAAGCTGAAACTACAATACTTTGGCCGCCTGATGCAAAGAACTGACTCACTGGAAAAGACTTGATGCTGGGAAAGACTGAAGGCAGGAGGAGAAGGGGACAACAGAGGATGAGATGGTTGGATGGCATCACTGACTGGATGGACAAGAGTTTGAGCAAGCTCCAGGAGTTGGTGATGGACAGGGAAGCCTGGCGTGCAGCAGTCCATGGGGTCACAAAGAGTCAGACACGACTGAGAGACTGAACTAAACTGAAATCCACACTAAATAGAGGATTATCAAGTCACAGTAGACCAAGAGGTCCATGTAGGTTGGAGATAGCCTACTGTACATTCCAGTGATGATCTAAATTACATTCAGGCTGCTCAGGACTTTTGTGTCAAGACAACTTTTAACATCCAGAAGGTCTCTTCTGGGCCTCTTCTTAGAATCCTGGCATAAAAGCTTACTGACCATCTAGGATGGAAAAGAAATGAAAACACTTCATATCTAAATATCACTTTCCTGTAAAGGGAAGTCAGAAAATGGAAGACACGTTCACCTCTTATTCCGAGGAGTCAATGTGACAGGAAGTAGAGATTAAAAAAAAAAAAAACAACTATGCTCCTTTGAAGTTAGGAAAAAAAGCTTTACTTAATAAAACTATAGCATGTACTGAAATTCAAATACTGAAATGTCATGAAAGACCTCTATGAACTTGAAGATGGGGCACAGCTTCTAGCTGGATTATAACTACATACATATATCACCACTCTTTTTTATTTTCTTTTCCTTTCCTTCATTCGAGCCTGATCCCTGGAGTCAACCTCTGACCATCAGGGACTTGTTGTAAGTAATGGTCATTTGTGTTTCATAATTATCTTGAATCAACACAATTAGTTCCACATTCTGCCATTTCCTTCCTAAGGCATCTGTAAACATTTTTTACACAATTCCAGCAAATAGCTTTGTCAATAATTAAATTTTTTAATTTAAAAAAGTAGAATGATCCAGAATAGCTATTTTAGATGTGCTTGACATAGGCCTCCAAGAGAATAAGAAAATATTCTTCAAGGCATCAGCCAAGGGGTTTTTCTCTTTCAATATCAACCACAGATCCACAATTTAGAATGTCTTTGGTCACAGTTTTAATGTGGTTAAATCAACATAAAGCCTGAAGGACATTTAATTTAAAAAAGAATGTACTTTGCTTGATTGAATGATTTTGTTTTATTCCCTTGAATTATTTTGATTCACTCCACAAAAATATACTGAACACCAGCTATGTGTGTACAGGGCAATACACGTAATGATTGCAAATCACTTAGACTCTACTAAAGCAACTAATTCATTGAGTCAGAAGTAGATCCTGGAAATATGCACCTGTAATATTTACCCAAGGTGATTCTGAAGCAAGAGGGACTCAGACTCCCATTTTTGAGAAATACTGAAACAGAGCTTCAGATTCTGTCTCTTAATCTTCAGAAAGGCGTGGACTATAAAAACTTTCGCCCAAGAAAATGTTTGTGTAAAACCGAAAGATCTAAATGCAGGTCCTTACCCACCTGGATCTAGGAGACCTTGTTCAGAAGAGAATAGAAAGTTGGGTGTCATTTCTAAAAAACCCGCTTTGAATTTCTAAAAAGACTTTCTTTAAGAATTGCTCCTAAAATAATGCTTTCTAATAGATTCTTCAGAAATAGGCAAATCCTTTTCCGAGTGGTTAAAATCTGCAGACAGGAACCAAGCACAGAAAATGCATCCTCTTCAGGCTACTGACCCGAACGCACAGAGGACCATCTGGAGGGTGTGGTCCCCAAAACGGTCAGTGAGCACAGTCATGCTGTTCTGCGCCATCCCAAGCCCTGAATCCCTCCTTGGGTGCCATATTCAGATTTGTGCTTCGTTTTGTCGTCCTTTGTTGTGATGTTTTCCCCCTAGGACAAGGTTTGGCAAATTTTAAACAGTACAATTACAAGCTGACAAAGGGATATTTTTCTGATGTGCTGAGGCCTGGAGACAGAGGTGGCGCTGCTAACAGAGACTGAGAGGGAGGGAAGCAGGTTGCCAGCTGTGGCACTGGTGCTCATCCTGTGACATAAACTTTTTATCTGTATTGGGGAGTAGCGATTAACAATGTTGGGGTAGTTCAGTTAGACAGCAAAGAGACTCAGTCACACATATACATATATCCATTCTTCCCCAAACTCCCCTTACCTCCAAGCTGCCACATAACGTTGAGCAGAGTTCCATGTGCTATATGGTAGATCCTCGTTGGCTTTCCATTTGAAACATAGCAGTGTGTATATGTCCATCCCAAACTCCCTAACCATCCCTTTACCCCATTCTTCCCACTGGCAACCATAGGATTATGACATTAAATTTTGAATTGAAGATCATCTGTATTTATCCCTTCCCTAGTGGCTCAGTGGTAAAGAATCCACCTGCCAATGTAGGAGACCAGGGTTTGATTCCCAGGTCAGGCAGACCCCCTGGAGAAAAGAATGGCTACCCACTCCAGTATTCTTGTCTGGAGAATCCCACAGAGGAGCCTGGCAGGCTACAGTCCATGGAGTCGTAAAAAGTCAGACATGACTGAGCGACTAACACACATACTTATCCCTAGTTCTAACCAGATCCTAACCAGAGAGATGAAAACCAGACTATATCAACACACCAACAAAATACCAAATGTATATTGATATCAAAATACTATTGATGCATATATCAATAATGGGGTTTTCATCGGGTACTGTAAACCAATCAAGTATACCAATAAAACTAGAAAGACTAAAATTGGTGAGCCCCCCCCTTGCCATAAGGAGAAGCCGTACGCATCTAACCTCAGGAATAGAAAGCAGTGGCCTCAGCCTGTCAGGATGCTTATCTCACAGTAGCTTTAGCATCCTGTTTTAGATAACAGAATTATTTTCCTGAATTTCCCTCCAAATTAGTATCCAGTAATGAAAGTTGATTTCCCTATCCACATTTGGCAACGGTGAGAACGTTTAGCCACTTTCACGTCAGGTGGTAGAATTGTGAGGAAAAGACATGAGGTAGTTAAAAATTTGAAGAATATGTCAATTGGTAAAATTAGATAAAAAGTTACGCTGTGTTCTGCCCTACATTTGGACTATCGCAAGTGAGGCAACTTTTCTAGGCAAACTGCTGAGGACTGCCAATTTAACAAGCTGTTCCCTGCTGCAAGGGACATATTTATGGACATACTTTCAACAAGACGTACCTAGTGCTACCAAGCTGTGCGGTACTGAAGAGCAGAAAGACACAGAGCGATAGATTTTTAAAAAAAAAATAAAGGATTTCACACATGGGTCCTATTAAAATCAGATCAAGTATTCTGAAATTTACAGGCAAAAATATTTAAAATAATGAGAGGGTTGTTGCATGATCTAAGAAGAAAACACTTGGGAAATGTAAAAGATGAGATTGACACAGCATGTTTAGCTCAGGCTGTTGTACAACAAGGCTCTTGAAGGGAGAGAGGAAAAGCCAAGCTACATTGTGAATATTCCCGTTTTTAATCAGTTGGGTCAACATATTTCAAACGCTATTGAAAACCTAGGCTTATCTCATGAATGTTTTTCAGTATAAAGATTAGCACTCACAAAATCTTTCAAGAAAGACTGATCTCATGTCTCCTGGTCTTTGGATGGTCCAAAAGTCACCTGAAGTCACTACTGTTACTGGTACTTATTTATTCTGATAAGCCATTGACTGCTTCCTAAGAAAGCACTTCCTCTCCTTGGGAATGTGTTTGGGCTACTAATGAGTCAGACTGTTCGCTATTTAAAACGTGCTACCTATTTCTATTTCTGTGAGTGGAGATATCAAGTCCACTTAGAGCTCATCTTCTTAGTTCTGGGGTTGGGGGGGAAATCATTGCTCTGGGGAAAAAGTATAAATGAATTGATGGTGATGCTGGTTTGATGTGAACCTGAGGGATGGCTTCTTTGCAGTGATCCCTAACACATTCAGTGATTCCATCCATCCATTTATCTGACTACAGAACCTTTGCTGTTCACCTGAAACTATCATAACATTGTTTGTTAACTGGCTATACCCCCAACACAAAATGGCATTCCCAGGTGACGCAGTTGGTAAACCATCTGCCTGCCAATGCAGGAGATACAGGAGACAGGGGTTCGATCCCGGATCAGGAAGATCCCCTGGAGTAAGAAATGGCAACCCATTCTAGTATTGTTGCTCGGAAAATTCCATAGACAGAGGCTGTGTCTAACTCTTTGTGACCTCACAGCAGGCTACAGTCCATGGGGTTGCAAAGAGTCAGACACAACTGAGCAAGCATGCAGGCATGCAATACAAAATTAAAAATTAAAAAACAAAAGCAACAACAAAACCAACAAGGTAGGTTTAAAAGAAGGTTGGTCTCCAGAGGTCTGGTCTGGATTTAATATAAGAAGCAAATTATATCCACTAGCCCTTCCAGTCAACAGGACAACTCAAGATTTTATTTGATATTAAAATAGTTTGTGTCTTTTGGTGATTCATATTTATATACACTGTATAGAGTCTTCACATTGCATATTCACTCATTACTTTATTTTTATCCTCAGAATAATGTGTGAAGCAGGTGGAAAGAGTGTTCCCATAACCCCCAGTGTTTTTTCAGGTGTATTGATAGTAACTATCTATCTATTTAACATGATGTGATGGAACCGGAGTCCAAATTTTCAATCATGTGCTGAAGGTTGCAGAAGAGCAAGCACCCACTGTTGACTGGTCTCTGTCCCAGTGTGTTCTTCCAGATCCCATTGCCTTTCCCAGCTGCCCTAGCATCTGAGTACTTGTACAGCCTTGGGTCACTTCACCCCACAGTAAAGGGACCCTGGAACTGCACCACAAGGGAGTGACTCAAATCCTGGCTGCCATCGTCTCCTGCTGCCATGAGCTCCCTATGCCAACAAACACCTCTTGCCCACCTATGCACCTCGGGCTGCTTCTGTAGTTTGGAACAAGGTGGAATGAATCATAGAAGGGAAACTGGAGAACACAGAGAGCCCAGTCAGAGGATGCTCAATTTCCTGGGCCATGCAGAGGTATAGCACATGCTGTGCAACCTTGGGCAAGTCACTTACCTTCTCTGTTCCTCAGTTCCCTCAAATGTAGGAGAATTATAGAACTTACTTTGAGAAAAGGCAGTACAGATTAATTACTTAAAATATAAAGTTGCTTGAAGCAATGCCTAAGATAAGGTACATAAAAATACCATTGTGCTCTAGGTCAGTTGTGTCTTACTCTCTGTGACACCATGGACTGTAGCCCGCCAGGCTCCTCTGTCTGTGGGATTCTCCAGGCAAGAATACTGGAGTGGGTTGTCATTTCCTCCTCCAGGGGATCTTCCAGACCCAGGGACTGAACCCATGTCTCCTGTGTCTCCTGCATTACAGGCAGATGCTTTACTCACTGAGCCATCAGGATAATGTAAGTGCTAGGCAAATATGACATGCAGGATGGTCTCAAAAAGAGAAGTCTTGAGCAGGACAGACAGCAATTTTTATTCACACTTGTAGACAAGACGTTGTGAATAAAAGTACTTTGTAAAGTATTGGTCAAACTGTAAACTATCTTGGTAATTACCCTCTTTGTAAGTGACTTGTATCATGCAATGCAATTTTAGGACTACAAAAATGTCAGAAAGTGATTTATATAAAATGTAAATGAGACCTGGTTACCCCTTCTTAAAATTCTATCACACTGAGAAAAAAAAAAGAAAGAAATGCCATCATCCATTCCATCTCTAGCTGTCAAAATCCCATGCATGCAGAGAATTCCAATAACTGCTACCATTTGTGGAGTCCTCACTATGGGGTCGCACAGAGTTGGACACGACTGAAGCAACTTAGCAGGAGCAGCAGCAGCACTCTGTGCTAGGCCCAGCGAGTTACATATGTTATCTCATTAAATCCCGTGGAAATGCTATAAGTGTAACAAATCCAGATTTACAGACATGAAATCTAAAATTCTGAGAGGTTAAATAACTTGTCCCATGTAAGCATCCAGCAAACAGTGAGGCTGATTCAGTTCTAGGGCCTTAGGACACTTGAACCAACCAGTCTATATGCTCCTTCCATGGAAAAGAATATCTCCCTATTCTAAAATAGCACAGTACTTTGTTCATACTCTTTTCATGAGAATACAATTTTATCTTGAATTACAAATTTTTTCTGCATATCCAGGCTATCTGCTAGTTTACAGGCTTCACAAAAACAGAGAATAAGCCTCATGCATCTGTGAACATACCCAGGATGCCTGGCAGGTGCCTGGGAGTGGCGGCAAGAGGACCAAGATGGAGGAGCAAATTCACAGCTTTTTGGGGCTTTAGCTGCCTTCCTTGAGAATGAGCTAGAAAATCTCCAGCTCACAGGATTGCTCTCAAATGAAACCAACAACACAGTTTAGCAATGAGTTTGATATTCTTTATTCAGTTCAGTTCAGTCACTCAGTCATATACAACTCTGTGATCCCATGGACTGCAGCATGCCAGGCTTCCCTGTCCATCACCAACTCCCAGAGCTTGCTCAAACTCATGTCCATCGAGTCAGTGACGCCATCCAACCATCTCATCCTCTGTCGTCTCCTTCTCCTCCTGCCTTCAATCTTTCCAGCATCAGCATCTTTGCAAATGAGTCAGTTCTTCACATCAGGTGGCCAAGTATTGAAGTTTCAGCTTCAGCATCAGTCCTTCCAATGAATATTCAGGACGGATTTCCTTTAGGATGGACTGGTTGGATCTCCTTGCTGTCCAAGGGACTCTCAAGAGTCTTATCCTACACCACAGTTCAAAAGCATCAGTTCTTTGGCACTCAGCTTTCATTACAGTCCAACTCTCACATTCATACATGACTATTGGAAAAACCATAGCTTTGACTAGATGGACCTTTGTTGGCAAAGTAATGTCTCTGCTTTTTAATAAGCTGTCTAGATTGGTCATAGCTTTTCTTCCAAAGAGCAAGCAACTTTTAATTTCATGGCTTAAGTCACCATCTGCAGTGATTTTGAAGCCCAAGAAAATAAAGTCTCTCACTGTTTCCACATCTATTTAACATGATGTGATGAAGCCAGAGGACATGATCTTAGTTTTTGTATGTTGAGTTTTAAGTCAGATTTTTCACTCTTCTCTTTCACTTTCATCTAGAGGCTCTTTCGGTTCTCTTCAGTTTCTGCCATTAGGGTGGTGTCATCTGGATATCTGAGGTATTGATATTTCTCCCAGCAATCTTGATTCCAGCTTGTGCTTCATTCAGCATGGCATTTCGCATGATGTATGAAGTTAAATAAGCAGAGTGACAGTATAAAGCCTTGATGTACTCTGTTCCCAATTTGGAACCAATTTGGAATTCTTTATTCAAAGGAAAATCATCCAGGATTTGGGGAGTACAGAGCCTCAAGCAGTGGGGCGCTCTTCCCTGGGGATGCAGGCAAGAGCAGGCTTTATGGAGATTAGAAGCAGCAACGTGGAAACAGGGCATGACAGGCAGGGCGGGAGATGGAGATTTCCCCCTGAGGCAGGCAAACCCTGTTTTCTAGGGCAAAGTGAACTCCCCAAAACTAAGCAGAAGAGTGTGATTGGTGTGTGGTAGTTTCCCTGAGACTGAGGTATTTCTGATGAGTGTTGGCAGACTTAGGTTTTGATTTGTGATGGAGGCCAGGCCACTGGGATGGCCTCCATTCCATGGGTCTGAAGATATGAAACTGAAGTCACTCAGTCGTGTCTAACTCTTTGGGACCCCATGGACTATAGCCTACCAGGTTCCTCCATCCATGAGATTTTCCAGGCAAGAATACTGGAGTGGGTTGCCATTTCCTTCTCCAGGAGGTCTTCTCGACCCAGGGATTGAACCCAGGTCTCCCGCATTGTAGGCAGATGCTTTACTGTCTGAGCCACCAGGGAAGTCTGAAGATATGAATTAACCTTTATCAGGTCTAGTAAGAAAATACAGTCTAAATTGCTCCAAATAGAACAGAGTTCTACCAACCTGCACCATTCAAGTTTATGGAGTTACACTGAAGTCAAGGCGGTTCCCTGGGTAGATTGTGTCTTAATCAAGAAAAGACAGTCGATAGGGACTTGAGCACAGTGAGGAGAGACGTGGGAAAGACCTGCTAAATTTCCCTGGAGGGTAGAATTTTAAGGAAAGTGGTGAGCAAGTAAGTAATAGAGAATAAAGTGGAGGGGGAGGAATGGTTCAGACGGTAAAGAATCTGCCTGCAATGCGGACACACAGGTTCAATCCCTGGGTCAGGAAGATCCCCTGGAGAAGGGAATGGCTACAGACTCCAGTATTCTTGACTGGAGAATCCCTATGGACAGGGGAGCCTGGTGGGCTACAGTCCATGGGGTCGCAGAGTCAGACACAACTGACATTCAACTCAACTCAATGGGCAAAATGAAGATGGAGAAGTACAGAGAAAGATGGGGTTCTGTTCAGTTCAGTCACTCAGTCGTGTCCGACTCTTTGCGACCCCATGAATTGCAGCACGCCAGGGCTCTCTGTCCATCACCAACTCCCAGAGTTAACTCAGATTCACATCCATCGAGTCCGGGATGCCATCCAGCCATCTCATCCTCTGTCGTCCCCTTCTTCTCCTGCCCCCAATCCCTCCCAGCATCAGAGTCTTTTCCAATGAGTCAACTCTTCGCATGAGGTGGCCAAAGTACTGGAGTTTCAGCTTTAGCATCATTCCTTCCAAAGAATACCCAGCAAGAAGAGATAAGAAAGCCTTCCTCAGTGATCAATGCAAAGAAATAGAGGGAAACAACATAATGGGGAAGACTAGAGATCTCTTCAAGAAAATTAGAGATACCAAGGGAACATTTCATGCAAAGATGGGGTTACATGCTATTAGATCTTGAGATGCCATGGGGCAGCCGATTGGGTAGTGGGGCCCACCCTCCACCACCCTTCACCTTCGGTGGGCAGCTCACAGACGTGAAGCCCCACCCCCACTCCGATCTTCCTTCCACTCATCCCAGGGGTGCACAAGGCTAACCTCCTGGCTCCACCCCTTTCACCAACCCTTCCAAAAAACCAGAGACCTTCACCAGAGCTGGGACCTACAGTCCCGGGTTCACTGAAGCTCTACAAATGACTTCAGGTGAATTCTGTGAACGACCATGGTGGTGAATGCTCAAGTTTTCCTCAGGTTTACCAAGGGAGCCTGAAATGGTGCTAACAGCTTGTTTCCTTGACAGCAGAAAATCGACAGTTTTTTTTTTTTTTTAATCGTTTGTTGTCTGTAAGAATTCCATAGAAATAATTGATGCCTAAAAACACAAGGAAAAGTGCATTTTCTCCCCCAACTTCGAGGTTTGCTTCCAAGGAGGTTGATGAGGGGGAGGAGGAAGGGGATTTTTGCAATGTGAGTGGTGAGCACAAAGACCCTCAGAGGCAGGGGATGAGTGCCTTCCCAGACATGGTCCTCCAGGATCAAGGATGCCTCTGCAGCCTCAGGACCAGCAGGGAAGCCCTGAAGGCAAGAGTTCAAAACAAAAACAAGCCACAAACCAACCAACACTGCAGAAAGGGAGGAATCCTCCTGCCAGGCCGAGGGGCCCAGGCAGAGATGCTCCAGGCCCGGCCTGCTTCCAGAGGGTGTGTGCAGTCTCCGGCCTCCTGGGGGGTCACCCTTCAGCCAGGGTTTCTCAAGTAGGGCGAGGGGTCCGCCCGGCCCATCGATTATTAACGAGCCAGACTTAAAAACAAAAAAAAGGCTGGCCGAGGGAGGAGGCGGTGGACTCGCCTTCACTCTAGAGAAAACAAAGAGGATGCAGGCGCGGGGGAGGGAGGCACTGGGGAGCCGGGCGCAAATGCAGCTTTCAAGTTCAAAGGGCTTATTTTGCATGAGAAAACACACGAGGACTCAAGGATTGGTGGTAGGCAATCTCCACCTCTCCCGGCTTTAGTATCTGCTCAGCACAAAAAAAAAAAAAAAGTCAGGATTAAAACCATTGGCCTCTGGGACACCTTAAAAAAAACCCCTTTCTTCTGTGTCCTTATGTACAAGGGTAAAGACCAGCTTTCCACGTCCAAGTCGGGAGTGCTGAAGGGAGGGCGAGCTGTGGGGCGCCCAGCCGGAGCCTCTGTCCTCTGCCTGTTCCCGATTCCATGGCCCGAGGCGATGGTTTGCATTTTTAGGACAACAGCCGGCTCTGGGCAAGCAGGAGACCTCTCGTCAGGCTTCATTACTGCACGCAGAATGACACACCGCGCTGACGGAGCGCTGCGAAGCGGCTGCGCCTCCGCGCGATCCCGACCCCTGCTCCTGCCTGCTCCTCCCCACGCCCCCCCACCCCGGTGCCCCAAACCTGAGCTCTGAGCCTGTGTGCACTGCCCTACCTGGTGACACAGCGCTCTCTGGATATCAGGCTTTTCCTCCTTGCTCGCTGTTTGGTGTCTGCATTTCTAGAGAGATTCAGAGAAGCGCTGTCTTAGCAAACTGAACTTTGTAGTTGAAAAGCACCCTTTCCCTTCTTTCCCCTCTCATCTGCTTCCTGAGATTGAGTCTCCAGGACACCGTCGCCTGATCTGGACAGGATGGTTTACCTGGCCCTGGGAACACAGATAGCCGGGAATAAAGAACCCCACTCTCCTTACAAGGTCATTTACCTTTTTAGTTACCTCCCTAATTCCAATAGTCTTGCAATAAATCCTAACTGCCCTCTCACAAAGAAATCTCACAGCTGATGCTTCAGGTGTCACCATTAAATCTTGCCTGTTAAGAAGGGATACCCCTCAATGTGGGCTTCCCTGGTGGTTCAGTGGTAAAGCACCCGCCTGCAATGCAGGAGACACAAGAGATGTGGGTTCAATCCCTGGGTTATGGAAGATCCCCTGGAGGAGGGCATAACAACCCACTCCAGTATTCTTGCCTGGAGAATCCCATGGATAGAAGAGCCTGGTTGGCTACAGTCCATGGGATCACAAAGAATCGGACTCAACCGAATCGACTCAGCATGCACACATGCACTCCTCAATATGCCTTTTTAAATAACGATGAATCTGTTTGCATTAGCCAGAAAATGGACCATGAGGGTTTGTTCAATGCTGATGCACCAAGATTTCTAACTCAATATATTATCAAAGAAAAACTATGAAAGTACAAGATCACCAGTTACAAGATTACTGGTTAGTTTGAAGGAATTATTTCAGGGGAAAATGGTTAAGCCAGGTTGCGAACTTGACCTTGAAGCTCCAAGTAAACTTTTCTGAAGCCTCTGGGGCACAGCTTATGCGGAAGATCATTAGACAAACCCAACATCTGAATCTTTGAAGAGAGCCAGCAGAGAGATGTGATGTAGGAAACTTAAGAGCAAATCACAGACCATTAGCTAATGATGAGGTGTGGAAAGGGAGATCAATGTGTTATAGAGCAGCATCTTCTTACTGGTTCCATTAGTTAGGGTATGGGCTCAGCGGTTCTAACATGAGACCACACAGAATGAGGATTACATAAGACAGAGACTTATTTTTCCTTTGCTTAGAAGTCCAGAGATAAGCAGACCAAATCGAAAGAGAAAGTCTGCTCCACAAAGTTATTCAGAGATCTAAGTTCCTTCTATCTCAATGATTGGTACTAACTACTATGGCAGGAGTTCTCAAACTTTAAAGCAGAGGTTGTTAAACTGTTTTTATAAAAGACAAGGTAGTAAATATTTTAGTCTTTACATCTCACATGTGGTCTCAATTATATGGTGTTCTTTGCTTTTGTTTTTGATGTTGATGGTGGTGATGGTGGTTGTTGCAACTCTTTAAAAATATGAAAACTATCCTTGGCTCACTAACCATACAAAAGCTGGCTGCTGTACTCCTTGCTTTCTAGAATCTGAATCACATGCAGGGCTTTCTGAGCCCACCTCAGAGTTTCTGATTTAGTAGGTCAGCATGGGACCCAAACATCTGCATTTCTAACCAGTACTCATGTGATAGTGATGCTGATGGTTTGGTAACCCCACACTGAGAACCACAACCCTCCTCCCTTTCACCTTTGGTAACCATAAGTTTTTCTTCATCTAAGCGTGTATTTCTGTTTTGCATGTAGATTCACTTGTATTATTTTTTAGATTCCACATTTTAGAATGTTTCTGTAATCCTGGGGCAGAAAAACACTCTACATGCTGGTAAAGTGAAAGTCACTCAGTCGTATCCGACTCTTTGCAACCCCATGGGCTATACAGTCCATGGTATTCTCCAGGCCAAATACTGGAGCGGGTAGTCATTCTGTTCTCCAGGGGATCTTCCCAACCCAGGGATCGAATCCAGGTCTCCCACATTGCAGGCAGATTCTTCATCAGCTGAGCCACCAGGAAGCCCACATGGCGGTAAAGAGAACATCAATAAGGTAAAGAATGTTTAGTTGACTACAATAAAAATAAATTTGCCACACTCCTCAGTATTATCCCCAAAAGACAAAGATCAACACATAGGGGGAAAATATACCAAGTATAACAATGGAAAATGTTAATGCTCTACCCAAACAACAGGAAAAGCAGTTCTCAAAAGTGAAATGTGCAAATAACCAAAGAACATAGTAATATATATCCATAAACTAATATATTCAAGTTAAAATATATCATTTTTCAGCATCAAATTGGCAACTTACTTCCTACAAATTGGTCAGTGTTGTAGGGAAAGGGGCACACGAATTCTATACTAACAGAGATATATTTGCAGTTCAGTTATGTTCATCAAAAGCTTTAAACTTGGATTTTTGTGGACAGGTTCTTAGGATGGCCTCATGACCCTGCTTTGTGGTAATCATGTCCTTGAGTTGTGGCTCTTCCTTGGAGTGTCAAGGAAGCTGTAACTTAGGTCTAGCCAATAGAATAAATACAGCCAAAGGAGCAGGATATATGTGATTACATGATAATGTTACATAAGATTGTAACACTTCTCACTGGAGTATGTTTCTCTCTCCCTTGCTGGCTTGAAGAAGTAAGCCACTAAGTTGTGGGCTGCCTGTGTTGGGAGGCCACATAACAATGAACTTTCAGGCTATCTGCAGGAGCTGAAGAAACCCTTTAGACTATAGCAAGCAAGAAAATGAGGCTTTCGCCTGACAATTGCAAGGAAATGGATCCTTCCAACAACTTGAGTTTGCAATTGGATGCTCCAGTAGAGAGGTGGAGCCTCCAGGAGAAGCTCAAAGGAGACCACACCCTCCAATGATGACTGACACTTTGAAGAGGGACCAACTAAATTATGCCCAGACTCATAACCCACAGCAACTGAGATCATAAAGCTGTGTCATTTTAAGCTAAGTTTCAAGTAATTTGTCATGCCTCAATAGCTATTAATACCTGTGTTTTAACTCTCAAACTCTACTTCTAGAATTTATCTAAAAATATTAACCACAGGATACTCATTGTAGTATTTTTATAATTATGAAAAATTAGAAGCAACTAATATATGCAAAAATAGAAAATGTGTTAAATTACAGAAAAGCCACAGAAGGAAATATTATTCAGTTAACAAAATTTCTGATGGAAAGAAATATGTATATTTAAAGAAAAACATTTAAATATAGTAATAAATGAAAATAAATTTTCCAAGCCAACTTACATCATCCTTCCCATTTTAATTTTTAAATGTTTATGCATGTATAGAATATAATCCTTACAGTTATATACCAAAGTGTTAATAGTAATTATCCCTGAGGGGTAGGATTATAGATGTTTTATTGAAAGACATGTATTTTTGTAATTTTCTAGACTGAATATTTCAGGTCTTGGCAATGCAACAACAAGAAGCCAAAAATAAAATTCAGATGCAAAATGGAGGGAAGAAAGCAAAAGAAAAAAATTGAAGTCCAGTGGAAATGTTAGCAGTTTTTATGGTTAATAAATATATAATGCAAGTGTCCCCAGAGGTAAGCTTCTAATAATAAAGACTTCCATTTCTTGTGCATTTACAATGTGCCAGACACATGCTAAGAATCCAGAGTGTATTTGTTTGTTTTAAAATGGGTTAAAGTTCCAGTTTATCCCGTGTTGAGAGAGAAGGGCAGCCCAGAGCCTTGGACTTTCAGCCATTCATACCCCCACTTTGCCCCTTGCTATAAGTCAGATAACAAGCAGGATCCATCCTGAGTAAGAGCAAGGGGACCACGCTCCTCCTGGACTGGATTGATCAGTTCCCTGAAACGTGGTCTGCTCACTGGTCTCAACCCCATCAACTAGTTTTTTCCATCACACAGCAGCTCCAAACCTTGCCGCTTAGGTTCCAAGGAGCCAGAGAGACGTTCTGTATTTGTTGTGGCGTCTACCACAAAAATAGAAGAGGCCCTCACCACACACTTTCCCCTTGAATGACTGAAAACAACAGTTGCTCTTACAGATGCATGGAAAGAGCAAGATATTTCAGTAGGCTTGAGGACAAGCTAAAAATTACCAGCTTCTCATAGGAATTACTCATTCTGCTAGAGAAAAATGGAAGGGTTAGCTCTGCCCTCAAATCTACCTCATTCCACAGATCGAGGTTCATCTTGATTCAGTGGCCTTGGGCAGGTCATAAAATGTCTCAGGCCATAGTTGTTCCCTCTGTCGAATTAATTTTTAACTCCCCTAATTAAAGGCTGGTCAGGATGACCCCTCGGTTTCTATCAAATTGAGGATATAGGATTCTAAAACAGATTCCTTCACCCAGGTGTTTTATCAAAAAAAATTTAAAGGGGAGTCTAGAGGATATATCTATAACACTATTAGATGACATGAGTTCAGATTTCAGAAAGAGATATATCAACTCTTGGTCTTCTCAAAAATCCTTAAATAACTCTACATGCTTCTAGTATAATGCCCTCAGCTGACCTTCCAGTGGAGTTCCAGGGTCCTGTAACATAAAGACAATTTCCCCACTCCTCCCCAAGGGAAAGAGAGCCCAAAACACCTGCTGTTTCAAAGCCTAACCATGGAGAATCACTTCTCGGAAGGTCACTTTCATTGCTTTAAGTCGGTCTAAAGATTTTCCGAGAAATACAGCAATGACATCTGTTCATCCTTCAACAGAAACCAGCCCTTTACCCATGATTTTTCAATATTTAAACAGAGAGCCAAAACAAAGCTGTGCATCAGTGTTAATCTTGATGAACTTAAACGCCTGCACCTGTACGATTCCTAATTAGCATGTTCAGTAACAGAGCTGGTAGGTAAGAGGTGACAGTCACACCTCTTAATTGGTGCAATTAGCAGGCCTTTTGTTAGCAACCATCCACAGCTCCCCTCAAGTGTAAAATGCCACAGGTAAAGGGACACAGACAATGAGTGGGGTAAGCAGGAAGGCAGGCAAGAGTGAACCAAAGTTTACAGAACAGTTTAGGCCAACTGAGAGGGCTTCCCAGGTGGTACTAGTGGTAAAGAACCTGCCTACCAATATAGGAACAAGACTTGGGTTCCTTCCCTGGGTCAGGAAGATGCCCTGGAGGAGGGCATGGCAACCTACTCCAGTTTTCTTGCTTGGAGAATCCCATGGACAGAGGAGCCTGGTGTGCTACAGTACATGGGGTAGCAAAGAGTCGGACACGACTGAAGCGACTTAGCATGCACCAACACAGGCCAATTGAGAGGGAAGGAAAGATAAGATCACTGCAAGAAACTGGCTAAAACTACCAGGTATATTATACCTATGGAGAAGGCAATGGCACCCCACTCCAGTACTCTTGCCTGGAAAATTCCATGGATGGAGAAGCCTGGTGGGCTGTAGTCCATGGGATTGCTAAGAGTCAGACACAACTGAGCGACTTAACTTTCACTTTTCACTTTCATGCGTTGGAGAAGGAAATGGCAACCCACTCCAGTTTTCTTGCCTGGAGAATCCCAAGGACGAGGGAGCCTGGTGGGCTTCCGTCTCTGGGGTCGCACAGAATCGAACACAACTGAAGCGACTTAGCAGCATCAGCAGCAGCAGATTATACCTAAAGGTGGTACAATATTCTTTACTGTTGACATAGATCTTTGTGTTTTAAAAAATCAATTCTTCTCCCCATTACATTGCTAAATGGGAAGACTCTTCTGCCAGCAAATTTAATTTTTAATGTGAAGATCCAAATAAGTGTTTTGTTTTGTTTTGTTTTTAAAATGGACTTCCCTGGTGACTCAGTGGTGAGCAATCTGCCTGCCAGTGCAGGGGACACAGGTTCAATCCCTGGGTCAGGAAGGTCCCCTGGAGAAGGGAATGGCTACCCAGTCCAGTATTCTTGCCTGGAGAATCCCATGGACAGAGAAACTTGGTGGGCTAAATTCCATGGGGTTGCAAATAGGCACATACAACTGAGTGACTAACACTTTCACTTTGTTTCACACTTGTGCCAGACCTATGTTCAAGAAAAAGTGAGCCCCTCGGGAGTTTGGAAGGGACATGTACACACTTCAATATTTTAAATGGATAACCAACAAGGACCTCTGTATAGCACATGGAACTCTGCTCAATGTTATGGGCAGGCTAGATGGGAGGGGAAAACAGGGGAGAATAGACAGATGTATATTTATGGCTGAGTCCTCTTACTGTCCACCTGAAACTATCATGACATTGTTAATTAGCTATACCCCTAGACAAAATAAAAAGCTTTTTTAAAAAAAAGAATAAATGAGCCCCATCTGACCCCACAGGAAGCTATATAAAACCACTCTGAGGTCCTTACACTTTATCCAGCCTCCCAGGTCTCTGATTTGAGTCACTAACATCTTTCTGGTGAGTGGAAGACCAGGCACAAGCTTACATGTGTCCTGAAAGAGAGGCATGGCCAACTCAACATGAGCACTTCTTAATCCAAAATTGGTCAGTTCATTAATATGAGGTTTTGGTTTTCCCAGGGGGCTAAATAGAGTATGGAGTAGAGGGAAATGGTGCGGGAACAGCACCTATCCCTTGGAGTGCAGGGAGCTGGGTGTGATGCTGGACATCTGTGGGGAGTTTCTGCAGGGGAGCTTCTGGGTTTTATGTTCATCAGTCTGGATGGAGGTGGGTGATGTGGAGGGTAGCGTTTGGTGAGTGAGTGTTGGCAAGAATGTGTAGGTGATGTAATAATATAAAACATTTATCTGCCTAAAACCAAAAGAATATATATTACCTGTCATCTCTCTTTTCCCCAAAGAATACAAATAATTGAAGAGTTTCCCTTCTGTATATATACCTACACAGAGAGAAGGAATTGATGGCAGCCATCTTGGAGATAAACTACCGTACCAACCTTTTTCATTGTCGTTTTTTTTAGTATATGCCATATACTAATAGAAGATGGACAGACACATACTGACTTCATAGTTTTCCATATACTTATCTCAACAGGATAAGAAACTTGGAACAGTTAAATCACTCGGTTCCCAGTATTCCAGGTCATGAACCTCTTAGGCAACTGTGTCCAAACTACTATTACTTTTTTTTTTTAATTGTGGAACTGGTTACTAAATATCAGACTCCTGAACAGTTAATGTTGGCCCTACATTTGTTGCCACACTGTCCAGTGTCGTCTTCCAGCAGAGACTGCTGGTTTATTTATCTTTAAATACATATTTTGCTCATATTCCTTAGTTATAGGTGATCCTATTATTAGAATAATGCCATCTGGGATAATGATTATGTTTTTCAGCTACCTAGCTATGTAAAAAAATTCTGATTGTATATAAACAGGAGTGTCATGCATGAATTCTGAGAAGTCCTTCAAGAGGTACAGCTGTCTCCATTCTTTCCTCTTTCCTATTGGCAAAGGAGGAAATGATGCTTAGTGCTCTAGCAGCCATTTTGGGCAATGAGGAAATCATGGGCTAAGGATGGCAGAGCGATAAGATAGAAGGAGCCTCGGCTCCTGATGACTGCTCTACCTACTTCCGGCTCTGTGCTGCAACACATGTTTATTTATCCATGAGACAAACTTCTATCTTTTTCAGACACTGCTGTTTAAATTTTCTGTCACTTGTAGTGAAACCTGATTCTGATACATCTGTCTGCTGTCAGTTTGGCTGGAGAATTTAGCCAGGTTAAAACTATCAGCTTAGTTTAAACCAACCTCCCAATCCACATGGTCTATAAACTTGCAAAAGCTGATTAAATTGCACTAAGGCAGATCTTTATAAAAAGAGTAAGAAACATATGTAAATATCACATCTGAATTTAAATACAGTATCTAACCGCCCTAGATTTTACAATGTATTCATAGGCTTGAGAGGAGATAAGAAACCACTTTATAATCCTTTGAATCCTTGTAAATTCTGTTTACACGTGTTTTTAAAACATGCCATTTCTGTGCATCAGTCGTGGGGGTCAGGAGCTCTGTATTGTCAAAGAGTCTTCATGGCTCTGGAGAGTAAACCAAGACTCCTGTAGTGACCTGACAGCCCTGCTGGGGTAAAAGGCAGTGCTCTGGAAAAGGATGCCTATTTATAAAACCAGCGCATTCTTCTCCCGAAATGGATGCCCGGCATCACTGCTACAGTTCAGAGTTCACTACTCTTGAAGTTTCATGTCCCTGTTCCCTCCATAAAGCCTCACCCACCAATCTGCACGGTCCCCATAGCAGCCAGATTTAACTCTAAAAACAACATCTGATCTCGTCATTCCACCACGTGACTTTGTAGATTTCCTTGTCGCCTCTAGCTTGGCATTAAATGGCACTTTTTCTGTCTTCTCATCCACATATTTCCAGTCCTTTATCTCACCTGCTCTCTATTTAAACATGAAATGTTCACCTTTTCCAAAATAGGCCACGCCTTTCACACCTCTGCACTGAGAAAAGGCTATTTTCTCAGCCTGAAATGCTCCCCCCAACCCCCAAACTTTCAGAATCTTCATGATGCATCTCACAAGTCCAAAAGCCACTGTCACTTCTCCAGATGAGGTTAACCGCTTACACCCTTGCCTGTATTCTGCACTGGGTTCCCCTTGTCTCAGCACTTCCGGGTGATATTTTAATCAATCTTATATTCAGTCTTATCTTTTCTTATATTCGATCTTTTATTATAATCAGTCTTCGAGTCTGACTCCCCCTAAGGGTTGAGATGCTGGAGCTTTCCCAGTCCTCAGCTCCACGTCTATAATACATGGGAACTTGCTCTGCCTTGTGGAACGTGCTACATTCCTACAGAGTCATCCCAACAAAAAGTAATTTGTATCTCAATGTAGTTTTTAGGGTTGTATGATAAGGGGGAAATAAGGCAAACTGTAGGACTTAAAAGACTTTCCATTTCTTAGAAGAGATACTCGTGGGAATATACGGGAACATGGGTAGCCTATAAGCCATAGTATCTTTCCCACCTTGGAGAGAAATTTAACATTCCTCAGAACTGAATTTTTCTGAAACTAAAATTATGGAATCATAAAACTGTAGAGCTACCCCATGGACTATAGCCTGCCAGGCTCCTCTGTCCATGGGATTCTCCAGGCAAGAATACTGGAGTGGGTTGCCATTTCCTTCTCCAGAGGATCTGCCCGACCCAGAGATCGATCCCAGGTCTCCTGCATTGCAGTCAGATCTTTACCATCTGAGCCACTAGGGAAGCCCATAAAGCTAAAAAGGACCTTAAAATTATTGACTTCAACCTCATAATTCATAAATGAGAAAACTAAGTCCCTGAGAGATTAAAAGATTTTTTAAAGGACACCCAGTTAGTTAGTGTCAATCAGTTCTGAAATCCTGGTCTCTTGACTCTGGTGTCCTTCAAATATTTCAGTCCTAATTCCCTGGTTAGGGCAAGTCAGCAGCTGTGAAGCACATGGACTTTAATTTTGAGTAAAATCAGAGCTAAAGCACAGATAAACCCCAGGGCTTCTGTTCCAAATTAAACAGGTGAGAGAAGATAATTCAGATTATTTTATGAAAATTTTAAGATTGTACACTGTTAGAGAAACCCCTAGTTTTCATAAATGAAAATAAGAAAGAACTGAAATAACTCTCTGTACCTGAGTCACAATACCAAAACAGACACGAAACTACAACTTCGAATGTAATTGTGAAACAGACTCCACATAATTCCTGTGGATAAAATGAGATACCATATAGAGTAGTTGTCCTTTCATTTGCAACAATTAGAGCCTGCTGTTTGTCAGTTAATTAAAACTTGAGTAAATAAAAATCATTTAAAAATGATGCATGATACTGCAGTATTGTTATTTTAATTTTAAACATGAATATACACTTATTCTCCATATGTGTATGTGTGTTAGTCACTCAGTAGTGTCCGATACTTTGAGATCCCATGGACTGTAGCCCACCAGGTTCCTCTGTCCATGGAATTCTCCAGGCAAGAATACTGGAGTGAGTAGCCATTCCCTTCTCCAGGGGATCTTCCCAACCCAGGGAATTAACCCCCAGTCTCCTGCATTTCAGGCAGATTCTTTACCATGTGAGCCACAAAGAAGACCTCTCCATATGTGGATAGACAAAATTTTCCTTTCGTTATGTGTATTAGTTTCTTACTGATGCTGTGAAATATTACCACCAGCATAGAGGCTTAAAATTACCCAAAATTATTATCTTATAATTCTGGAGGTCAGCACCCAAAATGGATCTCACTGGGCTAAAATCAAGGTGTCAGCAGGGCTGCAGGGGAGAATCTGCAGCCTCCACTGGAGGTTGCAGGGGAGATTCTGTTTCTTGCCTTTTCTAGCTTCTCAGGGCCACCCACATTCCTTGGCTCATGTAGTGGTGGTTTAGTCCCTCAGTCGCATCCAACTCTTGCGACCCCGTGGACTGTAGCCTGCCAGGCTCCTCTGTCCATAGGATTCTCCAGGCAAGAATACTGGAGTGGGTTGCCATTTCTCTTCACCAGGGATCTTCCTAGCTCAGGAATTGAACCTGTGTCTCCTGCATTGCAGGCAGATTCTTTACCTACCGAGCTACAAGGGAAATCATAGCCATTGGCTCATGGCCCCCTCCTAATCTCAGAGGGACAACGGTGGGCGGTGGCTCAAAGCAAGATCTTAGTTCTCTGCCCAGAAATTGGATCTGGGTAGCCTGAAAGAAAACTGACTCCTGGCCCCGTCGTGAACCGGGGGTAGAGGCTAGAAACAAGGTTCCCCTGGCTCTTGACCCCATTGAGAAACTGCATTTCTCAAGGAGGTAAAAACAGGTACCAAGTTTATTATTAGAGACACAGCACAACAAGTGGGAGAGCACACAGAGAAACTGTTTAAGACAGAACAGGCAGAGACACACACCTGGAGAGAAAGGGTGTGGGCATCCTCCCCAGCGAGGAGGAGTGCAGCGAAGTGTGGGTCAAGCCACTTACAGGGAGCAGTTCTTCCTAGATGCTCAGTGTCTTTGTCCACCCCCGACCTGTTCTGGGGCCATTCCCAACACGTGTGTGCCAGTGTTTTCCAAGGTGGATTCTAGCCCGGAGGCCTATGGAAGGGGGCGGGGGGCTGGCATCACCTACTATAGGATGGCACCCTCTCCTTTTTGCTCCCCAAAGAGCATATGCAATGTCTCCCTTGCCCCAAGGATGGGAGAGATTTGTCTTGATCTTTTACTCAAACAGGGTTTGGCTCCTTTCTGTTCCTGCCTTGACATCTTCAAATTCCTCAGGAGACAAAGCCTGGCTATTTACCCAGTTTCTGTTATTTCTATTCGGAAATGCAAACAGGAGTCTCCCTGTAAATGCCTAACCTGGAATCCATCTATCTCCTGCCTCACTCCCATCTTCAAAGCCAGCAATCCCCTCTCCAGTCTTGCCTCCCTTGTTATACCTCCTTCTCTGACCGATTCTTCCTTCCTTTCCTTAGAAAGACCCTTGGGATTACACTGAGTCCTACTGAATAAACCAGGAAGATCTCTCCATCTTGGAATCTTTAACTTAATCACATCTGCAAGCTCCCTTTGGGCTACATGAGGTAACATATACGCAGGTTCTGAAGATTAGGATGTGGACATCTTTGGGGTGGGGGCAGTACATTACTGACCACAACATGGCTCTGCTGATCAGATGAGTTTTCTTTCCTTCATGAACCATACATAAAAATCATAGACATTTTACAAATAGTAGTGTATATATTTCTGGAGAAGGAAATGGCAACCCAGTCCAGTATTCTTGCCCGGAGAATCCTGTGGACAGAGGAGCCTGGTGGGCTGCTGTCCATGGGGTCACACAGAGTCGGACATGACTGAAGTGACTTAGCAGCAGCAGCAGCAGTGTATATATGTCAATCCCAGTCCCCCAGTGCCTCCCACTCACCTTCCCCTCCCACGCCCACACGTCTGTTCTCTACACCTGTGTCTCTATTCCTGCCCTGCAAGTAGGTTCGTCTGCACCATTTCTCTAGATTCCACATATATGCACTGATATATGGTATTTTTTTTTCTTTCTTATTTACTTCATTCTGTATGACAGTCTCAAGGTCCATCCACATCTCTACAAATGACCCAATTTCATTCCTTTTACTGGCTGAGTAATATTCCATTGTGTAAGATCTGGTGCTAAGAATTATACACATAGACATTTATGATTGGATATTGGTGATGCCTGATAGGTAGAAAAACAGCATCCAGGAACCTAGCCTGATGGCTAGGGAAAGTGAGAAAATCTTACAAATGCATTCTGCTCAGCCAAGATAAAAATCTAAAATTAACTTAGTTGATTATGTAAGTTTAATTTCAATTAATAAAGTCTTTAATTATAGTTAAAGGCTTGTTTTCTTTGTTAATCTACTTTTGCTGTCTCTCTGAATATTTAGTGTAGCTGTCTAACTAAAGAGCTATTTTTAAAAATATTTAATTGGCTGGAAAAAGTGTATTGAACCCATTTTTCAAATGACCTATCTTTAGGAAACTAAGCTATCTGGCTGATTAAACTATAAATGTATCCGGGCTTTCTCATGAAAGCATATTTTAACTCAAGCTGAGTAGTGTAGGGTAGAGACACTCACTAATATCCTAAGGTTATAAACACAGACATGTTAATATGCAGCAGAAAGACAGTGATAATATGCAGGATTAAAAGGCTTTCCCATTACTGTGTTCTTTTGCCCTTGAATGGCTTTCGTCTTTGCTGACTGAGGAACGATCTCCATCTACTAGGTTGTTGAAGGAGGGCAAGAGAGACTCTAAATGACCTGAAGAGCACCATCCTCTAAGCTGGGATTGGCCTTTCTGCCCAAAGTTATGGCTTTCTTCATCCCCAGCCTAACTGCAAGCAAAGCACACCCTTTGTATTAGTTTGCTGAAGCCACCATGACAAAGAGCTGCAACCCATAGAAATGTGTTGTCTCCTGGTTCTGGTGACTAGGATTCTGAAATCCATGCTCCAACCCCTAACACTCTCTACAGAGACATCCTCATCCTATGCTTTGAACTAATTCTCCCAACAATTTTTAATAACCAGTACATAATCAAATTTAACCAGGTACTTTCATAATAATCATAATCATAAACAAATTTAGTGGATGCCAAAAGAAACAAAAGCAAAAAAATTAATAAAATAAAAATTGGTTATGTTGAGGCATACCCCAATACAGAATGTTTTTGGTGTTAAAAAAATAAATAAAATTTTTAAAAATCTAGTTAATAAAAATCGATAAACTTTACTATTAGCTATGACTAGGAAGCCACACTGTCAGTAAGAAAGAAGAAACTAACAATGACAGGGAAATGCAAGAAGCAGAGAAAATATTTTTTTTAATTAATTTATTTTTTAATTGAAGGATAATTGCTTTACAGAATTTAGTTGTTTTCTGCCAAACCTCAGCATGAATCAGCCAAAGGTATACATATATATGTATAAAAATTTTTTAAATTTTACTTATATAAAGAAACTCTTTTTTTTTTTTTGGCTGTGCTGGGTCTTAGTTGTGGCCTGTGAGATCTAGTTCCCCAACCAGGGATGGAACCCAGGCCATCTGTATTAGGAGCATGGAGTCTTAACTGCTCAACCACCAGGGAAGTACCCAAATATTTTATTTTTTTAAAGCAGAGGGAATAGACCAAGTTTAGGGAGCACATGTAGTCCCTCATGGGAAAGCATGTTTATCAGATGAGAAGAAATTGTCAAAGAGGGAACCTGGGATTGACAGGTGGCTCCCTAGCACAACTGAAACATCTGAGCATCCTCTATCTTATCTTTGATGGTAGGGTTGAACCTGATGCTTCTTTCCCTGTGACCGTCAGGGAAGTAGAGCTGGGTGTGGAAAACAAAGAGCATTTATTCAATAAGGTACAATGTTGTAAGTGCACTTCTGTTACACTAAGCATTTAAATAAAGTACAAATGCAGACTTTCATTCAATGACACAGGTATGAGGAAACACACACTGGACTAAAACGCTAAAGACAGTCACTCCACATGTGCCATAAATACTAAACAAGAAGAAAGTCCCAAGGATTCTACCATCCTTCCTACATATCAGGTTGTATTTTTCTTGCTTAAGAGTCATGAAAATTTTTCATCTTTCTGCAAGATCTCAGTTATGTGGGATGAATCAATAACTTTAGGGATAGTTCAAGTTCTTAGAGTTTTTAATTTCCTTTTTAAAACAACAACATTCCTAAGATGTATGGTGCATAGTTCTATGTGTTAGTACACAGAACTTACTGAATTTAGGGTAATCTGTGTTATGAAGGCAGATGTTTGGAACACTAAGTTGACTCACTGTAAACAATCATGGAGCATCTTAAGTGAATTCTGTTCATTTGTCTTTTTCTTAAAAAAAAAAAAAAGAGTTTGAGAAAGTGCTTTAGCGGAGGATCTTCTACCATGTAATGATTAAAGTAATAATTAAAGACATAAAAACTTTATCTTAGTTTGTTATTTTGCCTTCAATAAAACTGTCATCACCTTTAACCCATTTTCTAACTCACTAGCTTTACATTCATAAGGAAATAACATCTTATCAAACTTTAGAATATTGCTAGGAATGATCATAAATGTATCATAACACTGCATTGTATTCTTATTCTATCATAACCACAAACAGAACTTTGCATCACTGGTATTTTTTCAACATCTGATATGTTAGTTGAGACTTTGGTTACAATGGACAGAAACCAAACATAAAGTAACTTAAAAAACAAGATTATGGGCTCATAAATTTGGAAAGTTTGAAGTTGTATTATAGCATGGCTGAATATAGGAATTCAAATGATGTTATCAAGGTTCTGTCTCTTTATTTTCTAATTGTTTTCTTTTGTTAATTGCATATTCTGTCCTGCCTGACAAGTGGCACATTATCCAAACCTCCAAACACACAGTACTCGTAGTAGAGAATTAGGGATTTTTTTTATTTCCACCCCCCAACATTTTCCCTCTAACAATTGCATCTTATTATGCTGATACTGTAGCTTCTAATTGGAGAAGGAAATGGCAATCCACTCCAGTACTGTTGCTTCTAAGCTAGGTATTACTGAGACAAAAGACTGTTAAATAATTATCAATAGGTGGCTCAGTAGTAAAGAATTTACCTGTAATGTGGGAGACCTGGGTTCAATCCCTGGGTCGAGAAGATCCCCTGGAGGAGGGCATGGCAACCCACTCCAGTATTCTTGCCTGAAGAATACCCATGAACAGGGGAACCTGGTGGGCTACAGTCCATGGGGTCCCAAAGAGTCAGACATGACTGAGAGACTAAGCACAGGCCCTGATTACAGTCACTTTTATCTTAGCTATTCAAAAAGAAAGACAAACATGTTCATTTGCTTAAGTATAGGGGATTTTCTATAGCTATATCTTTATGATGTAAAACAACTGGAAGAAAAGCAAAAAAAAAAAAAAAAAATAGCATCTTTACTGAACAATATGTTAGTTTCCACTTAGCAGTTAATAGAATTACAGTTTCTATACCAATTTGAAAGCTGCAAACATATTCAGAAAGTCATAATATTCATTTTTGCTCTTTGAATCAATAAACTTCAGAAGTTTTGTATTAATATTTAAAATGAAACTTTGTGATATATCCCAACAATGACTCTCATTTAAAAATGAAGTATTGTTTCACTCGATATTGAATCATCACCCTAAGACAGTATTAACAGAAAAGACACAGACTAGAAAGTCAACTATGACTATGAACTTGAGTGACAAATATCTCCTACTTTGATCCTTTGTGGTATTCAAATTTTATGTGGAAGAAATAACAAAAGAAAGTTTGGTTTATTTGACTAAACTATAATGATCTGCAAGACCTGTTTCAGAAACACAGCATCAACATTATTTTCATTGTTGCTATTATTATTACACAGGAGTTTGACCTTTCTGATTGTAAATACCAAAGATTGTAAAAGCAACAGTTGCTTGGTTCTAGGAATTTGGTCTTGGAAATCAAGAATTTCAGCTGTCAGTTTAAATAAACATTAGGGACATGCATAGACACCAGTGATGAAGCTGTTACTCTAAGATTTCTTTCTGTGATATTCTTAAAATTACACAATCTGGGCAAGTTTTCTTCCCTAGTCATGCTATAGTAGACTTCAGTTTATCTTGAACTCTTTCTAATGTTGGTCATTTACTGCTGGAGATTCAGCTGTATCCGATACTTGGACAGACTTTGGATAAGTATTTAAGGATATCCCAATGATGCGAGATCTCCTAATTATTCTTTTAGCATTTTAGACTTCTTCTCTGCAGTGAGTATCACGGTTATAATCATATACCTATGTTATTTCTTGTTCATTAACTGTGTTCCTGTAACACCATAAATCTTATGAAAGCAGAAACTATATCTGACTGTATATTTATTGCCTAGAAGCATAGTGTCAGAATAAATGTAAAATGTTCATTTCTTGAATGAGTGAATTAAGGAGGCAATCGCAAATGGCACCCACCCAGCTCTTCATAAATTCACATGCCTTTTACAGTAGATAAGCAGGAGGTGTAGAGTAAGTCCATGTTCCCTCAATTTGCCTGTCTTTGAAAATACAGATTATCAGACCTTTCCCATGGAGATGGCTGATTCAGAGGGTATGGGGTGGAACCCAAGTGCCGATGTTTTCAACCAGCTGCCCTAGGGAAAACCAACAGAGCAAACTTGGGAGATATCATATTACAGGTTCATACCACCTTAGATCCATAATTCTAGAAAGTTCCTCTCTGTTCAGTGATCAAAAGGACTTCTGGAATTCACAATTCTTATGTTTATTAAAAGAAATGTTAATATGATGACACTCCTTTGTTCTGCCCACTTGGAATTTCCTGATTTAACATTTGAAATGTTGAAACTGAAGAGCACTTTGGCTTAGGCATGAAATTTAATCTTAGGAGTTCTGTGCCTGGTCTTTGAGAAAATAAAAACTTTCAGCTAGTGTGGGAGTCTAGCTGACCACTCAACATCCTTGGATGACAGGATTTGACTGCTTTTGCATTGCATGATCTTTTATTTTAGGAAACTGTTTTAATGGTATGCACAATCACAGAGCCTTGGAGCAGACATTTGTTGTTTTATTCTTCCCAGCCTCTCCCTCCCCTCTCCTGGTAACAGATCCCAAATTTGCTTTGGAGGAACCATTTCTTATCACATGGCACAGCATGGATAAAATTGACCTCATCCCCAAATTTTAAAGTGGAGTCTGATTGCCTTAAACCTCCTCCTCTGGCTAAGTAATTGGTTCGGTGCAGGGGACAGAACCTAAGTAGAACTGTGCTGTGCTTAGTGCGTCTGACTCTTGAGACCCCATAGACTGTAGTCTGCCAGGCTCCTCTGTCTGTGGGATTCTCCAGGCAAGAATACTGGAGTAGGTTGCATTTTCTTTTCTAGGGGACCTTCCTGACCCAGGAATCGAACTCAGGTCTCCTACATTGTCAGGCAGATTCTTTACAGACTGAGCTACAAGCAAAGCCCGGTAGAACTAGTGAAGCAAAATAAATGTTTGCTGAAACTTCCAGGAATGCAAAACATCTCTCTTCCCTGGAGGCTACCAAAGGAAACCTTTTTTTCTAGTCAGCGAATGTGAAAATGTGAGGTCTTGAACTGCCTGGGTCATTCTGAGACAATTGAGGGCTATCAGAGGCTCCAACCTGGTAGAGTCTGAGAATGAAATCAAAACAAAAGTCAGAGAAACTGAGATTAAATCAGTCCTAGACTGACATTGCTGTTGCTGCTTAGTCGCTAAGTCATGTCTGATTCTTCGCAACCTCATGAACTGTAGCCAGTCAGGCTCCTCTGTCCATGGGATTTCCCAGGCAAGAATACTGGTGCAGGTTATAATTTCCTTCTCCAGGGGATCTTTCTGACCCAGCGATCGAACCAAAGTCTCCTGAGTTACAGGCAGTTTAACTCTGAGCCACCAGGGAAGGCCCATGTTACAAGTTTCCAACACTATCCCTAAGTCTCAGTTCCAGCTCTCACTTGCCTTTTTGAGTATGTGACCTAACAAATCACCTCGGCAGTTTAGGTCATTTTGAGCTGGGGTCTCTGTGACTGGAAACTTGAAGACTCTTAACAGATGTAAGATCCGTGGCTGTATCAAATGTATCCCTCAGTGATCCCTGAAGGAAGAGAGGAATTAGGAAGTCATCAGCAGCACCAGTGGTAGAGAGACGCTAGCACACCTTCCTGAGATATCACAGTTTGTGTGCAAAAAGTAAAAAATAAAACACTTTCTTAAGGAATATCATGGCTTACCCACATTTTCCAAACCAAAAATCCATAAACATAATCTAGCAAAATATTTTTTCTGATATGCCAATTCATTACAGAAAATCTCAGAATAATATTTAAGAAATTGAAATCATGTTTCATTATGTGTTTCACCAAATGCCTTTACTGGAATGAAAATAAAATTACATAAAATCAGGATTATCTCAGACAATTCAGGGCATATGGTGGCCATATCTAGGGAACATCCACCTTGCTTTATGGGAATAAATTATGGTTAAATTGAACACACTGCTAGAAATGCTGTTATCAGTCTGCAGGTCATAAAGACAAAAAGAGCTAAACCCACCTCTTGGTGCTGAATTGGCAAGTGAAAGAATGTGTTCTGCACACGATAGGTAGGCAGTGAATATATCTGACTGACAAGGACCCTGCTAGGACTAGCAGTGAGCTATTTAAGCCCTGCTGTTTCTTGTGGACTTTGCCAGCCTTGGCTGCAGAGTAAGGATTCTGCAGTCATTCATAGGGGCCCCAAGCCACAGTTCCTCTTCCTCCACTTCAAACTTTTGTAATCCCTACAGTCAGGTGCTGGGGCCTCATTAGTGAGTGACAGGTGCACAGGGTCTGAAGGAAGCAATCTTGTATGTGATTATTTGTTGAGGATAATAATTCCACTGTGCCTGTGTCAACAGGATTGTTACTATGGAATTTGTAAATATATTCACTAAACTGTAAAATGATAGTCTTGTATTGAAATTGACCTGCTTTTAACCTATGTGTTTTAGGCATCTGGCACCTAAAAATTCTCTGTACAGCACAAATCAAAATAGATGAAACCAGTTGGCAGAAAATAAAAATGAGGGTGAGCAAGCTTTTGCACTTCTGGAAGAGAATAAGAAACAAAATAGAAAAATTAAAATATTTAAAAATTAAGATTATTTCAAAATAATTTGAAAATCCAAATTACAAAAGATTCTTAAAATTTTTAACAAATACACGTTCCAATATAGTCACGCTCATCATATGTATACACAAGCTTCCCTGGTGGCTCAGTTGGTAAACAATCCACCTGCAATGCAGGAGACGTGGGTTTGATCCCTGGGTCGGGAAGATCCCCTGGAGAAGGGCATGGCAACCCACTCCAGTATTCTTGTCAAGAGAATCCCATGGACAGAGAAGCCTGGTGGACTATAGTCCAAGGGGTCACAAAGAGTCATACACTACCGAAGCGACTGAGCATGCATTCATGAGATATGTATATACACATACATTTCAGATGATCTCAAGCGTAATGAACAAAAGGTAGCAAAAAGCTTAAGATAAACCAGTTTGACTTGGTAGAGAAGCAATTGTAATTCCAGAGATGGAACAACATGCTTTGGTTTCAGAGAATATTCAAAGAAGAACCAAAGGTATGCATAACTCTCATATTTAAGTTTCACTGTCATATAATGACAAAAGATCACACTTTCTTGAATAATGAAATTTAACATCTCATGTCTCTGTCTGCCTGAGAAAAAACTCTGTCCCATTCAGTCACAAACTATCCTAGGTCTTTTCCTCAGGATTTCCCTTCCAAACCCCATGAAGCTATTTTCTCATTCATTCCCTCCAGACTTTTGACAATGATAACGGTCATTCATCAAGCATTTATTATGTACTCATCACTGTGCCAGGTGGTTTACATTTCTCACTTTGTCCCAATAACAATCAAATAGGTGCTCTGTTTAGTCATTTCACAAATAGAAAAACTGAGGCTTGAGCTCAGAAGCTAACAAGTAGCAGAGGCAGAACTCGACCTGAATTTTATCCTAGTCTCATTCAAAAGCTCATGCTCTTCACCATTACATAACTGATCATTAACTATTACTTTTGGATCTCTTTAAAGAATTCTAAAATGCTCTCAGTTAACTGTAAGAATATATTCCAGCCCTACAATCTGATCTTAATATAGTCTTACCAAAATTCTTCCAATGAAACACTAAGTTTAAAGGAAAAGGTAAAATGCAACAAACATTTGCATGGCTTGTGGCTTTAAGAATTGATCAGTTATATAATTAGACAGAATCTGGTGGTTCAGACAGCATAAGAACACACTGAACTTGTATTTTGCCTATTTCAGTAATGATTCACCAGGTTTTAATACTTGATTCCATCTGAAACTCATCAGCCCTCTATCTGGGACATTTCTTCTTTCTTTATCTGCCTGTTTGATTTCATGGTCTTGCTTTGTGCTTTTCCTGTAGAGATATTAACAATTTGGCAAGCAGAGGCTCTGATGTCAGTCGTCTGATTATACCAGTATTACTCCAGATGCTTTTCTAGCTTCTCTCTACACATCCAGTGTTTTCCTCCCTCCTTTCTCATCCTCCAGTTATTTCTTCTTTCGTTCTTCTTCCATAAATGTCCTGTACCATCCATTCTTCTTATGGTCCCAAGGTCATTTTTCTTTTGTTTTTATAGTTGGACATATGATCATGGTATGAAAGGTCTAAGTGTGTGTGTGTGTGTGTGTGTGTGTGCGCGTGCTCAGTGGTTTCCAACTCTTTGCAACCCCATGGACCATAGCCCACCAGGCTCCTCTGTCCGTGGAATTTTCCAGGAGCAGGTTCCTGCTCCGTGGAATACTGGAGCAGGTTACCATTTCCTTCTCCAGGGGATCTTCCTGACCCAAGATCGAACCCACGTCTCTTGTGCTTCCTGCACAGGCTGTGCCACTGCGCCATCACCACTGCCATCTGGGAACTCCAGAGGTCTAAATACCACACTTTAACCCTTTAATCACCTTAATGAAATGCAGATACAGATTAGGTATAGTACTGAATATATAGAGATAGATGATATTAATAGATAGATAGATAGATAGACATAGATAAAGAAACTCTTCACTGATTCTTCACTGATTTTGAGACCTGATTATTTATTCCACATTTCTGCATTCACCAGATCAGGTCTGGCACAACTGGCAGTGCCTTTGATTTGATGACTTATAACAAATACAACCATTTCTATGACAGTGGTAGGTTTTCTAGCAACTCCAGTACTTAAAAAAAAAAAAAAAAAACCTCTCAAACAACACAAATACACAAACTTAATGTCTGTTTTAAAATTCTCAGATACCTTTTTCTGTTTTCTCTCATCATGTTCCATACAAAAAGATAAAGGATCAGAGCTCCATAATTATGAGGGCTCTTTCTCCTATATTCCAAGTCTGTAATTTTTAGGAACCCCAAAAAGTGCTGTTGATTTTTTCAGGCATTCAAACTCTGCTTGTCTATCTCTTCCTTTCCACCCCCTCCACTGCCCCCTGCCCTCCGCCTCCCTCATACTGTAAGTCTAGGTGCTAGAGCAGCCCAAGTGGGCTCCAGCGTTGGCATGTGCACTAGACGTACATATTTTATTATTACCTTTCCTCCACAGCCAAGACTGTCAGAGGAAAAAACATGGCATTTTTTACAGCTTTCTGCTAAGTGTCAGGCTTTGCACTTCAAATATTTGATAAGTGGAGCATAAGTTGCAGGAGCACACCCGTGAGAAAGGCAGACACACAGTGTAACTTTAACTCTCCTATTAACTTTTTCATCTCCCTGCAGAAGTTGTTTCTGTCCATATTTTTCCTTCAGCTGGGCTGAGTGGGAGAAAGAACTGAAAGGGAGGTCGAAGCAGATGGTTGTCACAAACTGCATACGGCAATTGAGAATTAGTGTACAAGCATATGCAACCTGGTACAGCATGAAACATTCCAGCATCTGAGTGCTGAAATAAATCAAGCCTGGAGAAGATCGGGATGATAAAAAGATGGAATCTTCTTTCCCTGTTACAGATATATATTTAGGCCCTCTGAATTCATTAGGATATGTTCTCTGTTTTCAGTAGGCAAGTTAACACCTAAATTGAGCAGTTCGTGTAGATTCTGGTATCTCGCCTTTTTCTCTCATCCACAGCGTGCTTTCTGAAAAGACATATTTTTGAAGAGATAGGCATCTTTTTCATATCAGGAGGATTGGAGATAATGGCATCAACGTGCTTGGACAAACTGAATCATCATCATAATTACTAAGCAGATATAACAAGTTACAGCCACTCCCCAATTTATTAACAAGTAGGCACCAGGTACTGACAGCTTACATACAGTTTCTGGGTACATTTTTGGACTGCTCATGACCCTACTGGTGACCGATCTATTGAAAGCAGTTTATTCATAAATATATGCACTTTTAAGTGGTTCCCCCCCCCCCCCAGTAAGAATGGTGATAAAGAGGCATATACCAACAGTGCAGGCATGTGTGCACGCTAAGTTGCTTCAGTTGTGTCTGACTCTATGAGACTCCTCCGTCCATCGGATTCTCCAAGCAAGAACACTGGAGTGGGTTGCCATTTCCTCCTCCATGGGATCTTTCCGACCCAGGGATTAAACCCATATCTCTTATGTCTCCTGTATCAGTAGGCTGATTCTTTATCACAAGCGCCACCTGGGAAGCCCCACACCAACAGCAAGTGGTGTCAAATTCACAGCCTGAAAGTGCTTACAGCAGTAGTAAGGAGATGCTACTCTGCCACATTGCCCTTTACCATTATAAATAACTGACCATCATCCTTAGTAGTAGTATCCTGAATTCCAGTTAATGAGGTGAAATGAGACTTTCCCCTCATGTAACAAATGAAGAAACAGAGGAGGGGAGTTTACCTGTCAGTCACCTCCCTTCTTTCCTCCTCCATGGGATCTTTCCGACCCAGGGATTAAACCCATATCTCTTATGTCTCCTGTATCAGTAGGCTGATTCTTTATCACAAGCGCCACCTGGGAAGCCCCACACCAACAGCAAGTGGTGTCAAATTCACAGCCTGAAAGTGCTTACAGCAGTAGTAAGGAGATGCTACTCTGCCACATTGCCCTTTACCATTATAAATAACTGACCATCATCCTTAGTAGTAGTATCCTGAATTCCAGTTAATGAGGTGAAATGAGACTTTCCCCTCATGTAACAAATGAAGAAACAGAGGAGGGGAGTTTACCTGTCAGTCACCTCCCTTCTCAGAAGAGCCAAGGCCAGTTTTGCAGTCAGGCTTCCTCCTTGTGGGTTCATCTGCTGCTCTGCCCTAGTGGGCGTGGATTTTTGTGGCTGCACCTAAGGCTGGGGCTGATGCAGAGAGGCCCACAGGGCTGCCGCTGCTCCTGCCATCAGCAGCACCTCCCCCGCCCCTAAACTTGATCCCCATGAGTTTTACAAAAGCTACAGTTGTTTTCAACAAGGTCTTTCCTGCCGTTGCATTTTTGCTTTGTTTCCCTTCGCATCTGTCCTTCTGTGAGAGCTGAAAGAAATGCAGAGACACACAAGAAAGGGAAAAGAGGGGAAAGTGATAGACACTGGCTCAAGAATAAATATTGAATTCCATATTCGTAGATCCAAACACAAATCAACTCTGAACTCCAGGAGTCCACCAACAAGCACATAAATCATTTATAACGATAATCCAAGACTAGGTCCAAATCTCATTAAAGTATATGAATCTCTAATCTATTTTGGCAAAAAAGCGCCAATACACATTTTTTCTTTTTATCATAAATTACAGTTCTGTGGCACTGTGCAAATATTACCAAGCTGTAAGACAGCTGTGCTCCATTAAAATGTGTAATGGTCGCTGATTCTTACAGCACATGGTCATCAGGCTGAATCTACAGCCAGTAATTAGGAAGATGAAATGTTTAATTGTGCCTTAATTTTGATAAAATTTATCTGTCACACATCCCGCAGCCGAGCATTATGCTCACAAATCAATGTCATCGGGCCGAGTAGGAACTCAAGCACCAGATTCTTGTTCCTGACAGATTTATTTGAATATGTAACTGCTTGAGATGAGCTACCAGGCTAAGGAAGAGGGTGCAAACTTGCCCTGTTGACTTGTTCTGGCGAGAGATGTCCTGCTACTTCCTTTCAGGAAGAGGAAGACTCAAAAATACTTCCCCTCTTAGCTCTTAACGGCCTTGTCCATGGCCAGCTCTGATCATGTAAAGAAAGACCACCCTTAATGGTCTATCTTTTTCATCTTAGAATCTTTTAGTGGAGGGAGAAGAGATAGCTGGAAGGAGGAGTAGAGAGCAGAGGGAGGAGAAAGAGAGAAGAGAATTTAGTCATGTCTTTGTAATCTTCTATCCTAATATCTTAATCTAGGGTTGGATTGGTAACATTAGAAAGAGCCATCATATTTTTAACTGGGTAGCTAAACAATCACTGATTCATAGCCTGTTAGAACATTAGAGATGAAACTCCTCTTGTTTTAAGCACAGGTGAATAGAAGGCCAGTGAGACTGCCTAAGAAGCAAAGTACCACCAGAAAGAGTTCAGATGGATCGCTGTGCAATCGCAGTTGAGATAACCTACATTTTACAGAAAGTTTGATAATCCTTATAAGCAATATTTACAAATCATGGTGTTGAATACATTTTTCAAATGGCAAGAAGTATTATTTTAAGCATAGGGAAGCAGAAGTACAAATACCTGCCAATGCTGAAAATTCATTTGTGTCATGTTTTCCCCACAAAATGAATCAGTGATCATCCTTCTCACCCACGATAACGATGGCTCATTATCCAAGAGAATTTAAAAAGCATATGTAGGGATGTACTTGATATTTTTATTTTGCATAGCCCTAAAAATACAAATAATGGAAGAGGTCACGGCAAAGACTGTGGGAAGGGGGTGAAAGGTAACTGTGAAGAAAGGGAAGAAACCTAAGGTCAGTGGACCATTAGAGAGGACACAAGATAGCCCAAACCACTAGAAAATAGGAAGTGTTCAAATGCAGGGTCTGCTTCCCCATATCAGCAAGAGAGACTCTCATTATGGTTTTAAAATATTCTTAACAGGCCAAAATTGTGTTAAAGGACACCAGTTAAGTTTTCTAAGGTGAGGACCAGGCAATTAATGAACCATCTGAAGACTCAGCTCATGCCAACTTACTTTAAAGTAAAATGTCTCAAGATCAGGACTAATTTTAGAAGAGTCTTCAGGGAGAGCCAAATGGCATTAAGCTATAGCCTGCTAACAAGAACACTCATTAAAACACTTTTCTAAACTTAGCCATGGAAATAAGTCCAAGCTAAAGATATCATATTCCCCATTCCCTTTGGTACTATTTTCATGGGCAGATATATTCTGGGACTGGATAAAAGGGTGGTATTCTAGTAAGAGAGTTGTACTTCATCCTACTAGAGCTCCACATAATCTAAACAGAGGGAGGAGTAACTAGGAGGGTACAAATGGCACAGAGTACAATACTAAATGACTGGCATTTTGCGTCTTTTGCAGCAAACTGCTTTCACATCCATTGTCTTATTTGGGGCTTAGAGAGGTTAAATTTGTCCCATGAATATCCAAAAAAAATGAAAACCAGTGTGTTGGGTGCCAGGGATTGGCTGACTCATCAGTCACTCTGGTGGGCCTCTTTCTGATGCTGAAAACATCATTTCCCAGACTCCTTTGTGGAAGCGAGGGTTCTGGGAAAGATTTAGGCACTGCCATTCAGATGCATAAATATGAGATCTGAGTTGCAGAAAGAGAGAGAGGCAGGTTGCAGGGTATCCATTGCAGTGTATCAGACAGTGACAAAAGCAGCAGGATTTTGGAGCCAGCAGTCATGGTGGCAACTACTCGTTTTGTCGAGCAGTTTTCTAGTTCAGCAGCTTCCTGTTTGGACAAAGACAGCAGCTACCTTATAGCGGCTGCTCTTCAGTGTTTGGGGGACTTCTTTTCCTCCTCAGTGGGCTAGGGTGAATTCTGTGGGCTGTCACACAAAACCTCCACTCATATATCCCAAGTTGTGGGATCCCAACCTGGTGGTCTTTTCATGGTTCTATTCTAGCCTCTTGATGAAAGTGAAAGAGGAGAGTGAAAAAGTTGGCTTAAAGCTCAACATTCAGAAAACGAGATCATGGCATCCAGTCCCATCACTTCATGGGAAATAGATGGGGGAAACAGTGGAAACAGTGTCAGACTTTATTTTTCTGGGCTCCAAAATCACTGCAGATGGTAACTGCAGCCATGAAATTAAAAGATGCTTACTCCTTGGAAGAAAAGTTATGACCAACCTAGATAGCATATTCAAAAGCAGAGATATTACTTTGCCGATTAAGGTCTGTCTAGTCAAGGCTATGGTTTTTCCAGTAGTAATGTATGGATGTGAGAGTTGGACTGTGAAGAAGGCTGAGCACTAGAGAATTGATGCTTTTGAAGCGTGGTGTTGGAGAAGACTCTTCAGAGTCCCTTGGACTGCAAGGAGATCCAACCAGTCCATTCTGAAGGAGGTTGGCCCTGGGATTTCTTTGAAAGGAATGATGCTGAAGCTGAAGCTCCAGTACTTTGACCACCTCATGTGAAGAGTTGACTCATTGGAAAAGACTCTGATGCTGGGAGGGATTGGGGGCAGGAGGAAAAGGGGACGACAGAGGATGAGATGGCTGGATGGTGTCACTGACTCCATGGTCGTGGGTCTGGGTGAACTCCGGGAGTTGGTGATGGACAGGGAGGCCTGGTGTGCTGCGATTCATGGGGTCGCAAAGAGTCGGACACGACTGAGCAACTGAACTGAACTGAACTGAGTCTTACCACAAGGTGAAGAATAATGCAAATTCTATATCTGGTTTAGAATTTGGGAAGACTTCATGATGTTTGACAAAGAAGGCAATGGCAACCCACTCCAGTACTCTTGCCTGGGAAATCCCATGGACAGAGGAGCCTGGTAGGCTACAGTCCATGGGGTCACGAAGAGTCGGACACTACTGAGCAACTTCACTTTCACTTTTCACTTTCATGCACTGGAGAAGGAAATGGCAACCCACTCCAGTATTCTTGCCTGGAGAATCCCAGGGACGGGAGCCTGGTGGGCCACCATCCATGGGGGTCGCACAGAGTCAGACACGACTGATGTGACTTAGCAGCAGCAACATGATGTTTGAAAACTGGGTTTAAATGACTTTACTCTGGTGTAGTAGAGATGGCAATAGACTAACTAGGCAGGAGGACTGAATTCTAGTTCCAGGTGTGATTCTGATTGGGAGCAAGTCAATATCCTATCACTACAGGGTCTTCATCTTAAAAATAACACACATAATACAATCAGTGATTTTTTACAGTCCCTCATAGTCCAATATTCTGATAGTCTACAAGGATTATTTTGAAGTATACTTATCCATTTAGCTAAGTATTAAGCAACAAGTGCTTTCATTAGAAGTAAAATTTTATTTAGTTGTGTGTGGTTAACATATATAATTCTAGTATCCCTATGCAAAAATAGTTGTTTGGTCAGAATTCTTAGATGGAAACTATATGATGTGCTGAGACTCTTTTCAGAGGGATATTGACACATATTCATTCCATCTTGACTACCCCATTTGGACAGAACCACAAATTCATGTGTCAGTGTAAGATGTAATCCATATGATCCCACCTCCAAGATATATAAAATATTTTATAAACCTATGTTTTCATAATATCAACATTGATAGATGATAAATTTTTCTGATTTTCCTACTGTACTTCACAGTCTATGGCACATTCGTGTGTCAACAGTTACAATGTTAGAAAAGTTAGGAAACTCATCAGTAAATGAAATTTCCTTCATTTAGTCAGCTCACAATTACTGAACGAGCCTTTGCTTATTCACGCATATTTAGTGAACATCCACTCTGTGCCAGGTAGAATGTTAGGTATTACAGTCTGAAGGGCATAGTCCCTATCTTACGGTTTATTGTTATTTAGTTGCCAAGTCGTGTCCAACTCTTCTGCGACCCCATCGGCTGTCCATAGGATTTTCTAGGCAAGAATGCTAGGTAGGTTGTCATTTCCTTCTCCAGTCCCTCACAGTGCACACAACCTAGAAGAAAAGGCAGATGAATGGATAGGTACCTGTGATTCAGCATGATGAGTGACAGGAGGGCGACAGGGCTGGGTGTGTCTTGCTCCCGTGGGAGGGGTTTACAGACACTTCCCTAGACAGGGATTCTCCCGCTATGTTCTGAAGGCTAAGAAAGTAGTATCAATGAAGGAGAGGCTGGATAGAGCTTTTCAGAGGCTCAGAGACAGCCTGGGAAAGAGAGAGAAGGATAGTCTTCAGAGTATGACATATTCAGAACAATGTATCAGTCCACGGGGGGATGTAAAATTGAGTAAACATATGTTTTCTGTTTCATCATTTTCATCTTCCATGAATGAAAAAGCTAACAGAAGGGGAGAGCTATCAGAAGAAGGAAATAAATAACATCAGTCTTTGTGGCTGTTATCTGAGGTGTGAGAAATATACTGACTAAACTAACCCGCTCTCCAGCCCTTGACCTTCTCAGTCCCACCACTAAGAACTGAGTCAGGATGAGCTAGAGATGATACCTTAATAAAAATTTGCATCTCCCATGAAAATACAGTTTAGCATGTTTTATTAAAATTATTTAATTCATTAAAACATCAAGTAGTGAACAAGATCAGTAGAAATAAATGTCTTAGTACATATTTTAAAACTTTTTTATTAGAAGAGCATCACAGATTCAGTACAGAAGTTAAATTAATAGAGAATGGTAAGCCAAGCTAGACAATGGACACTTTCTCCCCCTTCCCCATCCAGCCAAATATCTAGGTCCTAATTCCTGGAAGTTGCGGATGTTACATTCTGTGGGAAAAGGTGCTTTGCAGACGTGATTAAATGAAAGATCTTGGGATAAGGAGCTTTTCCTGGATTATAGGAGTGGATAGTAAATGTAATCGTAAGTTTTCTTAGAAAAGAAGGCTGAGGAGGATTTGACTTCAGAAGAAGAAAGTGATATGATAACAGAAGAAAGATGCTGGGTTTAAAGATGGAGGAGGAGGGAGAAACCAAAGATTGTAGGCAGCCTCAAGAAGCTAGAAGAAGCAAGGGATGGGTTCTTTCCTGGAAACACCAGAAGTAACCAGCCTTATGACACCTTGGCTTCAGCCCAGTGGAACTGATTTCCGACTTCTGACCTCCACAACTACAAGAGAATAAATTCGTGTGGCCATGCATTATGGTATCAATAGCAAATTAATACAAAGAGCAAATAAATAATTTTATTAAATTTCTAAACATAAGAACTGCCACAAATATATTTATTTTATAGAAAAATCATTATTCATAGGCTAGAATTCTTAAAGTACATGCCATGATTTAAATTTAAACCATGCTCCAAAATTTTTTCTTACAAAAATTAACAAAATGCTGAAGTTGGTGGGAAAGCATACCAAATCAGTGTACACAGTTCTAAAAAGAAGACAGAAAACTAGGGACAGGAAAATTAAGATTGAACACTATAATTTATTCAATAGTCTTGTCTCATTTACTAAATCTGTTGAGAAATTACTTTACAAGCTAGCAATAAGGTATTGTTTAAAGATTTATAATTATTTGCCTTGTACGAATATCCTTTTTAGAGTGACTCTTTCAGTAAAGATTTCTTGAGTGAGTCTTTGGGATTAAAGCAGTGACCTAAACAGTCTTAACTCTTTTAAGGAGTTCACATTCTTGGAAACTAGACCAAAATATCACTAAATTTCAACATCACAAATGCTACATAGAGCTGTATATAGTGAAAAGAGAAGTGAAACCAAGAAAAATGGCAAGTTTATATTAATATTATACTCAGATTTTCAAATATTTAATATCATGACATGCTGTCAGAAATTATAGTCTCAATGAATAGGCTTTATTCATACAACAAAGCCTATTTTTCCTCCTGTTCATGGAAATGACCGAGCAAGTGGAAATGGCTCAAAATTAACAAAGGAAAGATAAAGATAGCACTGGAAACTCTCCAGTTCTGTTGCATCCCTCCTTCTCATTCTTGGATCTTCCTAGGTGACACTGTGTTATCTGAAGGGAGTGTCTGAGGGTGCTGAGGTGAGGAGGAATACTGAGGTTGAAGAATAATGATTCGTTTACTGCAGTATGAAACTTTAAACTCAATTCTCCTCTTAGAAAGCCAGTAGTTTAGTCAAAGTGATACTTCAGTAATGCTTGAGATACTTCTTGGGGCACTATGCTATTTATCGTCTGGGATTCTTATTTTCAGCCAATCAGTGGGTGACAGGAGTAAGCTGAGCCAGGTGGCTATGGCCCTGGACTCTGGACCCAGCCTGAAGAAGGGTAGGACTGAGCACAGTGCCACCTCTAGCTGAGTCCTCACCTATGTCAAAGGCAGGACCCAAGGACCCCATCGGGGTCTACATTTCCCTACCTCAATATTTATTTTTCTTTTTTGATGTTGATGTTTTGATATTGGTATTAAATTTTCATAGGATTAAGTTCTGCTTCAAGGAGGAAATAATGTCAAAATTAAAGATGAATAATTTTCACTGTCATGTATCTCTAGAAAGAAAATTAAATTGCCATTATAACCAAGAGTCAAGTACAAAAATATCCCTGGGTCAGGAAGATTCCCTGGAGGAGGAAAATGGCAATGCACTTCAGTATTCCTGCTCAAAAAATTCCATGGACAAGAGGAGCCTAGCAGGCTACAGTCCATGTGGTCTCAAAGAGTTGGACACGACTGAGCTACTGGGCACATAGAGGTTATAAACAGTCCCAAGTCAAGAGAGCCCTGGGAGATCTGAGAATTAGTGCTGTAGCTACACTGCAAAATCAGATACCGTTCAGCTTCAAGCTAGAATCTAGTTATTAATAAAGTTAAATTCAGACTTTGTCTTCAATCCATAGACTGCATTTTCATGTTTCTGTGTATAACTTTTTTCATGGAATGAAATGCAAAGCATTCAGAGCCCCAGTGGCAAAGCACAGTGGAGAAAGGAAAGTGAGTTCCACTGGATTCTATTTTCATTGCTAAGAGAACTAGAGAGTAGTAAACAGTAAGCAGTAGTAAACAGAAGACCTTTTGCTAAGATCAAGTGTTGCATGGGGACTTCCCAGGTAGTGCAGTGGGTAAAGAACCTGCCTGCCAATGCAGGAGATGCCAGAGACACAAGCTTGATCCCTGGGTCAAGAAGATCCCCTGGAGGAGGAAATGGCAGCCCACTCCAGTGTGCTTGCCTGGAGCATCCCATGGACAGAGGAGCCTGGCGGGCCACAGTTCATGAGGTCACAAAGAGTTGGACACAACTGAGAGGTTGAGCACACATTCAGAAGACAGTCCATGAGGTGGCAATGCCTTGATATGGTAACCGGGGTCTCAGTGTCTAATCATCTGCATTGTTGGTTTTCAGATGCAATTTTGTTCTGTTCCTTTCTGTTCAGTCGCTCAGTCATGTCCGACTCTTTGTGACCCCATGAATCGCAGTACACCAGGCCTCCCTGTCCATCACCAACTCCCGGAGTTCACTCAGACTCACGTTCATTGAGTCCGTGATGCCATCCAGCCATCTCATCCTCGGTCATCCCCTTCTCCTCCTGCCCCCAGTCCCTCCCAGCATCAGGGTCTTTTCCAATGAGTCAACTCTTTGCATGAGGTGGCCAAAGTACTGGAGTTTCAGCTTTAGCATCATTCCTTCCAAAGAAATCCCAGGGTTGATCTCCTTCAGAATGGACTGGTTGGATCTCCTTGCAGTCCAAGGGACTCTCAAGAGTCTTCTCCAACACCACAGTTCAAAAGCATCAATTCTTCAGCGCTCAGCCTTCTTCACAGTCCAACTCTCACATCCATACATGACCACAGGAAAAACCATAGCCTTGACTAGACGGACCTTAGTGGGCAAAGTAATGTCTCTGCTTTTGAATATACTATCTAGGTTGGTCATAACTTTTCTTCCAAGGAGTAAGTGTCTTTTAATTTCATGGCTGCAGTCACCATCTGCAGTGATTTTGGAGCCCAAAAAAAACAAAGTCTGACACTGTTTCTACTGTTTCCACATCTATTTTCCATGAAATGATTGGACCAGATGCCATGATCTCGTTTTCTGAATGTTGAGCTTTAAGCCAACTTTTTCATTCTCCTCTTTCACTTTCAACAAGAGGCTTTTTAGCTCCTCTTCACTTTCTGCCATAAGGGTGGTGTCATCTGCATATCTGAGATGATTGATATTTCTCCCGGCAATCTTGATTCCAGCTTGTGTTTCTTCCAATTCAGCGTTTCTCATGATGTACTCTGCATATAAGTTAAATAAGCAGGGTGACAATATACAGCCTTGACGTACTCCTTTTCTTATTTGGAACCAGTCTGTTGATGCAATTTTGTTACAATACCTTAAATACAACATTTTCCCAAGATGATGCATATCTTTCTATATATGCAAGAAAACAAATTTATCAAAATAAGAGAAACTTTCTTCTACTGCCTGTAGTATTGGCCTTCTCTAGAGTACCTCTCTTTAAAAGGACATTTGAGAGTCTAATCTCCTAACCATCAGATTCTTTCTGTAACTAGAACTGAGGAAAAAGAAGTGTCATAGTCAACAGGGGTAATTTCATCAAGACCTGGTAAACCACTATCTCTAATCCTCAGTGGAATGACCACATATTTTTGTCTTTCTCCTTTTGTTAAATGCTGGGTAAACAATGACAAATTCTTGTTTGACTTTCCTTTTCTATACACCTTGTAGGTTACTCTTTTCTCTTTCATTCTTAATGCACAATTTAATTGAAGTTGCTTCATTTTACAAACAATTGTGTATCTCTAGGACCAGCCATCCTCATGAACTCACTGACAAGTAGAGTCTATGTGTATTCCTGCTTTGAATAGCTTTGCTGCTGCTGCTGCTGCTGCTGCTGCTGCTAAGTCACTTCAGTTGTGTCCAACTCTATGTGATCCCATAGACAGTAGCCCACCAGGCTCCACCGTCCCTGGGATTCTCCAGGCAAGAACACTGGAGTGGGTTGCCGTTTCCTTCTCGAATGCATGAAAGTGAAAAGTGAAAGTGAAGTCGCTCAGTTGTATCCGACCCTCAGCAACCCCATGGACTGCAGCCCACCAGGCTCCTCCGTCCATGGGATCGGGGTTCATTATTACCAGTCATGCTCTAAGGTCATCTTATCTTCAAATTACCAGGAAAGGATTTCACTCATGTACACCGACTACATGGAGAACAAAGGCAAGGAGACTAAACTTGGCTGTGGAGATGATGCCTCAAATGGAATCTCAACAAGATATCCAAACTAGTCCAATCTGGGAGTTATAACAAGGAAAGAAAAATTCTAGCCAATGGAGATACTAGAAGACAAGCAGGGTCTACCAGATCCAGTGCCCCCAGTCAAGGGCTGAAGGTGTAGAGCACAGCAAAAAATAATGGAAAGAAGAAAGCATGACACTGAAATAATGGAAAGGTCAGGCATGACATTCAACAAAATGAGCTGAAATTCAGGGTTAAGTTCCAAACTCAACAGGAGGAATTGAGAGCTTACCAGAGTGGCAGGGGAGAGATTCAATCAGTCTTTATAAGCTAACACAATGGAAAATAATGGAAAAATTTGATTAGGCAGGCATATGTATGCCCAAGGACACCAGATACTGACTCTATGAAGGCAAAAATAACATGTTGGTTGAGGCATGAGCTTTGGAGTCAGAGAGACACAGGCTAATCCTGCCTCCACCACCTAGATGATAATAGGCTGCCTCAGGGTTTTTTGTCTGGAAAATAGAAATTATGTACTTAAATAGTAAAACATTTGGCACCATGCCTAGCACTGTCGATGCTAGTGATTGATGGTATTATTCCAGCTTCTTCTAGTAGAGAGGCTGCTAACAGATTGCCTGGTGAGGATCTGAGAGTGGTTCTAATCAGCAGGGTGAGGACATCCATGTCTGATGCTGAGAGGGCCTGAGGAAGGCAAGGGCTGGCCAACTGATGCCTCTACACATGAAAACAAATCACAGTGAAGTGTGATGTACAGGAAAGTGCAGGGGTTTGGAGCACAACAGCCAGGGCTGGAATCATATCCCTTGTTCTTTGACTTACAAGGTATATAAACAAAATACTTCATCTTTCCAAGCATTAACAATTTTCACATGTAAAATAGAGATCATATTTCAGAGAGCTGATAGAAGAAATACAGGAGACAATGGCTTTTTCAAGTGCTTAGAATATAGCAGATATTCAAATGTATTTTCCTTCCCTCCTCCTTTCCAACCTGTCATTCGTATATATAAAAAAGAGAGGTATTCTCAGATTTGTCAGTGGTTGGAAAATATGCCACCTTTTCTGTAAAAATTATTCCCCATATCTTTCATATCACTGAGATGTGACTGGAGGAAGTCATAATTAAGAAAGCTGTGATTTAATAGAACAAGCTATAAATACTTCCCTCGCGGTCCAGTGTTTAAGAATCTACCTTGCAATGCAAGGGACACAGGTTCAATCCCTGGTGAGGCAATAAGATCCTACATGCCTCAGAGCAACTAAACCCAACCACCACAACTAGAGAGTCTGTGTGTTGCAGTGAAGACCTGATCAACCAAATAGATAAATAATAAACAAAATTTTTTTAAAGTAGGGACCAAGTGTACACTCACCATTAGTGGAATGAAGAAGTATTACAAATACTATCAGAAAAGCATTGAGATCAGAGCAGGAGAAGCAGAATAGAAAGTTTATAAAACTTTCTATCAAATGTATGGAGATCTACCAAATGTATGGAGTTTTTTAAGTAATAGAGTGATGAAAATTGAGAGGGGAAGGACATTTCAGGGGAAGAACAAAAGGGAAAAACAGTGACTGCAGCCATGAAATTAAAAGACACTTGATCGTTAGAGGGTCCAAGTGTATTAGATAGTGTATTAAAAAAGCAGAGACATCACTTTCTGACAAAGGTCTGTATAATAAAAGCTATGGTTTTTCCAGTAGTCATGTACAGATGTGAGAAGTGGACCATAAAGAAGGCTGAGTGACTAAGAATTGATGCTTCCAAATTATGGTGCTGGAGAGTTCCTTGCACTGCAAGGAGATCAAATCAGTCAATCCTAAAGGAAATTAACCCTGAATATTCACTGGAAGGACTGATGCTGAAGCTGAAGCTCCAATACTTTGGCCACCTGATGTGAAGAACCAACTCATTGGAAAATACTCTGATGCTGGGAAAGATTGAAGGTAAAAGAAGGGGTGACAGGATGAGATGGTTAGACAACATCACCAACTCAATGGACATGAATTTGAGCAAACTCTGGGAGACAGTGAAGGACAGAGGAGACTGGCATGCTACGGTCCATGGAGTTGCAAAGAGTCAGACAGGACTGAGCGACTAAATACCACCATCACCACCCCCAAATGCCTTGCCACCCAAAAAGGAACAAAAGATCAGTTTGTTAGTATACAATTGATGTTACTTGAAGAACACTTCCCAGTTTATTAAGATATGATCAAAGTAAAATAAACTGCTGCTCTATAGGCTGGGTAATTTGACCACCTCCGACACACATATACACCCATGAAACCAGACTCCAGTCAGAACTACACACATAACCATCCCCCAAAGTTTCCCTCTGTAATTCATCCCTAACTCCACCCCACCCCATGTAATCATTTACCTTCTTTCTGTCATTACAGTTTGCCTTTTCTAGAATTTTATGTGAGTGGAATCACACAGTATGTTTTACTCCATTCAGTCAGTGAAATGACTCTGAGATTCATCCTTGTTTGGAACGATAAATGGAAACAACATACAAATCCCATCTGGAGTATATTCTAGAGACAAATCAGTAATATTTAAAGTTCTCAAATCCTAATCCTTATTCCTTCATTCCAGTGACACCCATCACTTCAAACCACGTGTTTACTGAGTGCATTGGATTTTGGTTCCACAGACCTGGGGCTTCCCAGGTGGTGCAGTGGTAAAGAATCTGCCTGCCAATGCAGGAAACAAAACATGAAGGGTTCGATCACTGGGTTGTGAAAATTCCCCTGGAGGAGGGCATGGCAACCCACTCCAGTGTTCTTGCCTGGAGAATTCCATGGACAAGGGAGCCTGATGGGCTGTAGTTCATAGGATCACAAAATCCAGCACAACTGAAGTAACTGAGCACGCATGCACACAACACAAACCTAAAGATACTTGCTTAGGAAGTAGAGTGAACAGCTGTCAGAATCTAAAAAACACAAAAATGGTCTTGGTTCTGCAGTCAGTGAGGATATGGGATGATGAGAAACATGCAGACTTGAGCAGAAAATCTGTTGTCACATTCCCTACTCTTCAATTGCTAATAAAAACTTGGTAATGATGGCAGAAGTCTTTTCTGGAATCACTTACGACATTGGTAATGACCCATACTGGGGAGATAAATCCAGTAGGTAGCCATGCTTAAGTAAAAGAAATTCTTATTACCTCATTTGTCTACTAATAAGTGTGTCTTTAGAGGGTCCTTTAAATATTATTGATATGGTGAGTGATAAAAGAAGACTGCTACTGCTTAAAAACACTTACCTTCCTTATAGCACCTCCACTGGAGGTTTCTCAGTTTGCATGAAATGTAGAGTCAAGGTCCAGAAAAGTCTGCTTTCATGAAGAGGAAAAATCATGTCCTTGATAATGTTTTTTAATATTTGGCATTAGTGATTTTAGCTGCCTTCTTTTGTGTGGTTGTGATGTCAGCTTCAATAGCTAATGCAATGCAATCCAGATTAGTCTATCCTTTTCTTTGACTTTGAGAGATGATGTACCTTGACTTAGAATTTATTCACCAAATAATTACTGAGTTAATTATTTGGTGAATAATTCTAATAATTATTCTAATAACTAATAAATTATTAATAATGTTAATTCTAATAATTATTCACTAAATAATTTATCATCTATTTACTGATTTCTAGTGTATGGCATGCAGTGTGCGGGAAACCAGGGACTCTGCATTAATAGTTCAAACAAGAGCCCTGCCCTCATCTTGTTTACACTCCAGCCCTGCCACTATGACTACAGTATCCTTCCTCCAAAATTGCAAACTTTAGCATCTTTTCATCTTCTATATTCTGTCTGGTGTGAGCACTCAGCCTTGAATGTACATGCTTGCCAAATATTTACTGTGTAGAATATCAACCTCTACCTCATATTATAGTTGGTTGTGTCTTCATATTCTTCCTATGCTAAAAAGGTAAAGAAAAAGTGGAAGTTGCTCAGTCATGTCCGACTCTTTGCGACCCCATGGACTGTAGTCTGCCAGGCTTCTCTGTCCATGATTTCTCCAGGCAAGAATACTAGAGTGGGTTACCATTCCTTTCCCTTGAGGATCTTTCTGACCCAGGGATCGAACCTGCATTTCCTGCATTGCAGGCAGATTCTTTCCATCTGAGCCACCAGGGAAGTCCATTCTTCCTATACTACTAACTGAGGAGGGACAGTGTGGCAGAGAAGACTTATTCTTCTGCTGAGATGCACAGCTAGACTATATATCCCACCCTGTCTTGCAGATAGGACCACGTGACTAACTTTCAGCCAATGGTATGCAGAAAGTGACTCACTAGAAACGTGCCTATTCCAAGCCTGGTCATAAAATCCTCTGGTAACAGATCCTCCTTGTCGGATGTGACACCCACAAAATCCTCGAAAGTCAGCAGAGCCCATGTCAAAGGAGGTCATAAAATAGGTCCCCCCGGCACCTGGATCTGTCTTGGATTCTACAGATGAAAAATAAACTTCTATCTGCATATGCCATTAGTTGTCTTTGCTCTATTTACTATAACAGCAAGCTTATCCACACTAAGCAATGTCCTAGCACTCTGTACAGAGGAAACTTTACATGCTCAGTGATACAACTGAATGTTGGAGAAAGATGCCTTCTCCCATTTGGGTCATAAGCCAGCACTACCTGCAGTCAGTAGATGACTGCTTTTATTAAAACCCAACAGATATTACAAAGTCATAGGTTTCATTCTCATCTGATAGTCTAGTAAGTGATAGCAAAAGTGAGTGATCACTTATAGAAGGTTTTGTTGTTTGTTTTTCTTTCTTTCTGTATTCAGGAACTCAAAGCTGGGGAACAACTGAATACATTTAACTTTTCCAACTGCCACAGGCTCACTGTTGAAGCTTAAGCTTTGACTAGACCTAACCAGGGTAGTCATCAAAATTTACTAACAAATCTATTTTACTTCTCTTTTTACTTATAGTTCTTCTCTTCACCTCTATTAATTTGCATCAAAAGACTGGAAAGATGCTTTTCAATGTCCCTTTCACTCTGTATCCAAAATACAATTAAAAAAAAAACATTTTGATAGAAGTCAAAATAAAGCTGACAGTATCACACACACACATTATAGTTCTATGTTAGCTCACCAATACATTACACATTACTCTCTAAATAGAGAAAAATGTGCATTTCGGAAAAGACTGCATATTTTGTCTATCACTTGGTGATTTCATAGTAAGTGGATATGGTTTAGTTAGAATCCTTGGACCAGAAAATAAATGACTCCTGCTCATCCTGTGGATGCCAACTACGTTCAAGCATGAGGGGTTGCTGGCCTGCGGTGCCAACATACAGCACCTTCACAGGGAGGCCAAGGCCCTCATGCTCCAGCAATGCCAGACGGCACTCCGATGAGGCAGGCTGCTTCTGGCAGGTGGTAGCACAGGAGGTAGTAAGCGAGAGCAGCTCAGCAGAAATAGTTCCAGTGAAATACAAGAATAATATTCTGGCATCCCCAACTCATTCTCTCTCATTCATGACTCACAATAAGCGCATATTCTGATGGGCACATGGCTAAAAACTACCCCCAAATTAGCACAGGAGGTAGTAAGCGAGAGCAGCTCAGCAGAAATAGTTCCAGTGAAATACAAGAATAATATTCTGGCGTCCCCAACTCATTCTCTCTCATTCATGACTCACAATAAGCGCATATTCTGATGGGCACATGGCTAAAAACTACCCCCAAAGAAATGAAGCGTCATCTCCAATCTCTAATGGAAACCCTCCACTGGTCTGGAAACCTTTTCCCCCTAAAGTTAAGCAAAGTTTGAAGAGCTGCGGTTCTCTCCTCGGTGACCTTGTAAATCAGTCCCAGGTTGTTGGCCAGTCTGGTCATCTCATCTCGACCAGCTGCTGTCTTCATATCAAGGGGGATTTGGAGCATTCCATGGGTCAGGAGAAGGTAATGTGTTCTGGGCCATTTCTAATCCATGAAAAGCCCCAGGTGTATAAGACTGAACTGGCCAACAAGAAGAGAAAGAGAGGAAGACGCAGAATCAAAGACAATGTTTGACCCAGGGTAAAAAAAAAAAGAAAGAAAGAAGATTCTAACATATCCATAGACAACTGGCAAATTAAAAATTTAACAGCTTTAAGACTTAAGACATTTCTTATAGGGTTGAAAAGTGTAACTCAGGGTTTTACTTCAGGGAAATGGACATGAAAATTTATAGAGGCTCTTTTCACATTTCAAATATATCTTGTTGTGGGTAAACAACAAGGTCCTACTGTGTAGCACAGAGCACTATAATCAATATCTTGTGATAAACCACAATAGAAAAGAATATATATAAAAAAGAATGTCTATATGTGTATAAGTGAGTCACTTTGCTGTATAGCAGAGACTGGCACAACACTGTAAATCAGCTCTATTTCAGTTTTTAAAAATAATATCTATTTTGTTGAAATTTCATGTTGGGTAAAATGAAACTGCTGTCTAATTTTGCATAGACTTGAAAATTCCCCCATGAAAATTATAAAATTTTTTTAAAAGAAATATAACAATAAATATTACTAATATTAACAAGGACTTTTCATTCATTTACCATGTTTATAACTCCATTTGTATTGCTTCACTTTTCAGAAATATCCCTATTTCTGCAAACACAATTACTAGAAGTTATATAGTCTAGCAACAATGAAATCCCTTTGTTAAGGAGAGGAAAACAAATTGAAAAGAAAACTCAGAAGAAAGAAATTAAAAGTTATCAGGGGTGCCTAAACACAGGCCACAGGAATTGCTGGGAAAGAGTTGTTTCATTTAAAGCTCCAAACTTTGTCAAGACTTTGCAATCTGCACCTATGTGACAGACTATATGATATAGAATGGGCCTGAAACCAATCACACGAAATGGAAAACTCTGCCTTTTAAAGTTTGTCTATTCACTGCAAAATTTACCAGGTCTGATTTAATTTCCAAATATATGGGGTTAAGTATCTTTGATATTAATTGCTCACTTAAATGCTTTCAATCACCTTTTGTGTTTTCTCAGTCTTTCAACTTTACTGAAGCTTTCAATGGCTACGTCGACGATCTCTCTTGATAAATGTCACATTGCACTTGAAAATATGCGAGTTATTTTCAAGTATGTTTTGATATTTATTGCTAACATAATTCCACAGTGATGAAAGAATAGACCTTGTATGATTTCAATACCTTTAGACCATGAAATTTTTACACCTCGTTTTGTGTCCCTGGGTATGTTCCACTGGTTTATAGTCTATGGGAACTTGAATTTGTACCCTGCCGTAGTGTGAAAATTGTATAAATCTTAATTATGTTGATAATTAGGGCTTTTCAGGTCTTCTATAGCCTTCTACTTTTCTGTCTAGTCATTCTATTAATTTTTGAGAGTTTGATATTGAAACTCCAACTAAAAACCTTAATTTATCTACTTAAAAAAAGTTGTAACACATGGTGGAACTATATGCAATTTTGTTCTGTATTTTCCAAGTCTCCTGTAAATGTGTTATCATGCTTTCATAATTTAAAAAAATAAAAAAGAAAGAAAATTTACCAGGTCTAGTCAAATAAACAGGCTCCCAAGTGATGAGTAGCACAATTGGAGGTTTTAAACCTGTTTTAGTTTAATAGGTCAGAATTTCAAGTTTGCTTAAATTTTTCACTCCCTTATTGCTGATTTCTGTTCAGCCTAGACTAATTACTTTTAGGACCTTGCTACTTGGGATGCCTAGCAAAGACAATTTGTCATGTGGTTCACTGTTCTTACTATTTTCATTATTTAGCATATCACGTTTATAAAGCTATAGTCAATTAGATTATAGGAGTCACAAGAAGTCAACACACAGTTCCCACAATTAAGCATTTCAAAGTCATCCTTGACCCTCCCATCTTCAGTAAGCCACATGAGACTATGTTCCAAAATTCTGTATATAACTATAACTTGGCCATAGAGAAATTTTTCTCCATGGGGACTCCAGGGAAATTGCTCTTTCTTGGCATTCTTTTTGCACAGGAAATGAGGAAAGATGAAATAATTCTTCTTTTAAATTGAGATGCCCCTTGAGGTGGCAGAATCTTAATAATGTAGGCATAGCAATCAGTGGGGGGAAAAAATGACCAATAAGGGATGTTAGTCTGAAAATTTGGGAAAACCTATTTGTACACAAGCCTACAACTGAAAGATCCCAAACTTTGCCACAGGTGACTCCTGCCACATGCCCCTAAGTGTGGGTGGATGCTGCCTCCATCTATCACTCTGAACTAAATAGCACAGAGTCCAGGGCTCCAGAACTTGACAGCCAAAGCCTAAAACTGCTGGGATATTTATGATTGCTGCTTGTTCAGTAAGAGTCCTCCTGGAAATGCAGGTAATTGATAACTGAATGAACTACTCAGGCAATTAATGAAATACTCATATATCAAACACCAATTTAATAAGACCATATGACTTCTGAGGCTTTGCTGTATGTCTGGTAATTTACATTCAAGATCCCATTTAATCCTAACACTACCATAAAGCAGGTGTTGATACCCCCATTTTACAAATGAGAAACTGGGACACAGAGGTATTAAGTAACTTGTCCCAAGTCCTAAGTGGCAGAACCAGGATTCAAACTTATTTGCAGTAAATGCTATTGGTGCCTTGTTGACAGCCTCTTAACACTGACTTCCAACCCACAGCTGCATTTCTTTTCCGATCATTTCTCCTCCCTCTGTTGCCTGCCAGGCCGGCTCTTGAGACACAGCAGAACTGCCTAGGAAGTAACTCCCTTCTGGATCAGCTCTCAACCAACAATGAACAGAAACTGGTGTACAAATACCTCAGCTCTCTCGCTCCTCGGAGGAACAGCACTGGCTCCCAGGTTCTCCTAATGGGTTCAAAGTTGTTTCCTATAGTGATAACTTACTTGATAGCATACCCTTCTTTGGCCAACTTGACTATCCAAAATTGTGTCCTCACCCCCACCCCCAAAAGTTTCCTGAGATTCTCTTGCAAATAAATTACTTGTCTCAGAGTCTACTTCAGAACTCCCCTAAACTAAGACACAAGGTCTAAGACCTTATAATGCGTTCACGCTTCAACTCTCCCCATCTCATAAGGATGTTTTGAGAATTAGATGTGCTAATGTATATGCTGAACTTAACACATTATCTTGTACATAGTAAGTGAATAATAAACCTTAGCTACTTATATTTAATAACTGTTGTTTATTTCACAATGCTGATGAAAAGGGTTGTGTAACAGTTAACCTAGAATAGGAAGAGAAGCACTCTAAAATCACTGCAGATGGTGACTGTAGCCATGAAATTTCAAGATGCTTGCACCTTGGAAGAAAATCTATGACAAACCTAAACAGCACAATGAGAAGCAGAGACATCACTTTGCCAAGAGAGGTTCATATAGTAAGAACTATGGTTTTGCCAATAGCCATGTACAGATGTGAGAACTGGACCATAAAGAAGGCTGAGTAACTAAGAATTGATGCTTTCGAACTGTGATGCTGGAAAAGACTCTTGAGCCTCCCTTGGACAGCAAAGAGATCAAACAGTCAATCCTAAAGAAAATCAACCCTGAATGTTCACTGGAGGGACTGATGCTGAAGCTGCAAGTCCAATACCTTGGCCACCAGATGCTAAGAGCTGACTCACTGGAAAAGAGCCTGATGCTGGGAAAAATTGAGGGTAAAAAGAGAAGAGGATGCAGAGGATAAGATGGTGGATGGCATCACTGACTCAGTGGACATGAGTCTGCACAAACTCTGAGAGATAGTGAAGGACAGGGAAGCCTAGCATGCTGCAGTCCAAGGGGTCACAAAGAGGTGGACACAACCTAGCAATATGACTTAGCAACTGAACAACAACAACAGGAAGAGAATGCCAGAGAAGTAAAAGAGCATTGTGGTTGGAGGTATAAAACTCCCTCTTCTTCTGGGGAGTAGCAGCAGTACCAAGTCCTCCACGTGGTACCATGATATTTTGTCCTATACGGTGGTGGTGAGTCAGCAAGGCACGGACCTCAGTTTTTTACTAATAATCAAGGGATCTGGTGTTGATAAATCCCAATGACTGGGACCAGAGAGTAGAACTTCCTTGACGGGCAGCACAAGTGGGTCAGTTTTCTTATTCAAAGGTTGGCTGGTCAGGACCATTACTGACACAGATATTTTTTAACAGCATAGTGATAGAGTAACATGATTACTGTATAATACAGAATTTGTTCTAAATCTCTGGACTTTCCCCACAGTTAAGGGTCTCCTAGTTATTCATGATGGGCCCATATAGCTTATGTTAATGAGGATGAGGGCTGGCCATGTCAGAAAGATCTATTCTGTGATTGGAGGGGTATGGCTTTGAACCACATATAAGATCAGTCCAAGCAGCTCCAGGAGGGGAGGGGAGGGGAGGGGAGATGGAGATTGAGTCCAACCTCATGGCCTATGATTCAGCCACAAATATCGTCATAATGAGACATCCAATAAAAACTCTGGACACTGAGGTTCAGGTGAGCTTCGTGGTTAGTGACACACATTGACGTGCTGGGAAATTTGAAGCCTGGAGACGTAGAAGCTTCATGTTTAGGGTGCTACCAGATTTCACCTTATGAGTCTCCTCTTTTGACCACTCTTCATTTATATCCTTTATAAAAATCTGTAATCTGAAATTCTTAAGTCTGTAAGTCATTCTAGTGAATTAACAAATCTGAAAAGGTAATGAAAACACCCAAATCTATAACCAGTTGCTGAAGCATGAGTGGTCTGGGAACCTCTGAACTTACAGCTGGTGTCTGAAGTGAAGGGACATCTGCCCTAACTCTGGATAGTTGGCATCAGAATTGCATTGCAGTGATCAAGTTGAGAAATAAGTAGGAAATGATTACTGTAAATAATTTTATTCCATCAAGAAAACTGCAGAAAATGAGATGCCATCTTAAAAGTGTCTAAAAATCAAAAGAACTGTATGGCTTTTGAGAAGCATAATATTTACAAGAACCTTTTTACTTTAACCTGGAGTTGCTTGCCTATCTTTATTCATAATCATTTACATGGCTTATGGTACAGTCAGTGCCTTTTAAAGGCTGTGCAGGCATTTGGGGCACACACATTAACTAAGCCATCAAATAAATGTGACTTCATCCAGATAAAAATGCCAATGCCACAAAACTTACTTGTCTGCCTTCTCTCAGCTCAGTGCCTAGCTTGTTTAAAATTGTACAGGATGATGCTAGATGTTTAAGATATACCTATTGGTTATTATAAATGCTTTTATCCAGTCATTCACTCACTGGACACACATACAATGACAACCTATTTTTTATCCAGCACAAGGCAAGAGTGAGTGAAAAGACCATGACAGTTGGCCTCAGAAGCTTCCTGAAGCTGTGTCTGCTAGCTGTGTGACCTTTAACAAAGCATTTGCCCTTTCTGTAAAATATGGAGACTGGACTAGAACACATTATTAGGATTATGAAAAGTACTGTCCAGTGGTAAATGCTATTGATTCCTTGAGTCAGCCTGCATTTCCTGGGAGATTGAAGCCTGAGCCCCTGTTCTTCACTGTGTTTACCAACTGTCTCAAATCTTCCCTCATCTCCTTCTCAAATCCCCTCCTTGTTCCATAAATCTGCATACGAAAGGACCAGACAGCTGTAGCTCTCAACAGCTTTGGTTTTCATCACTGCCTGTGTCATCCTGCTCTGCTGAAGCTGCTTTTTAAAGGGGCTAAGCCTCCTTTAAACAATCCTAAATATTTTTGAAGTTATAACCAGAACATAACAAGCTTACCAGGAGATAAAACAGTAGAGGTTTTTTCTGCAGGTGATTAAACTAACTAGAGGACTTCACTGTGGGAGCCATTCTCTGATGTAGCCTGATCATAGACGAGTCTGGAGCACCACTGGAGGAGCTAGGATAATGTCGGGCGGATAGTAGCATCATGAAAAGAAGCAGGAGAAAGGGGAAAGAAGCCCACTTGAAGAGAGGACATGATGCAGGCAACCCACTCTGCTAAGGGCACTATTTGCTGTTGCTGCGTCGCTTCAGTCGTGTCTGACTCTGTGCGACCCCACAGACGGCAGCTCACCAGGCTCCCCCATCCCTGGGATTCTCCAGGCAAGAACACTGGAGTGGGTTGCCATTTCCTTCTCCAATGCATGAAAGTGAGAAGTGAAAGTAAAGTCACTCAGTTGTGTCCGACTAGTAGCGACCCCATGGACTGCAGCCTACCAGGTTCCTCCGAGGGCACTATTTATGCCCATTTAAATTTCTCCAGGCAAGCAAAAAAGAATTACAACAGATGTAAGGAATGGTACTAGAACTGAAAAGACATCACTGTGGGAACAGCAAAGGCTTCTTCGATCTTACTACCCATAAGACAAAGGTAGAAAAATAGACATTCACACACTCACATCCTGCCCCTCCCTACTATAATCCTTTCCCTGCTGGCCTCACTCCCACATCCCATCTTAAGTTACATTGCTGATTTAGAGATAATGAATTGTTCTGTGGCAGCTCAGGTAAGCATACAGCGCCAGACTGTTTTTAATACCTAAAGAATAAAAACAACAAAATTTAGCAGTATGGTAACTTAATGTGAGATTTATATTCCAAAGTCTTAAAAACTCATGGTCCAAGAATGAGTAATGTCTTTGACATGACCTTGAGAAACCACTGCCAGTCATCCATGTCACTTTTATACCTCTGCCCCTTCCAATTGCTCTGAATTATGGCATTTCCTTTTATAACATTAAAATCAAAACACCTCCATACCCTGGCAGTTTAAATTTCGACCCTGATATACTGTGACGTCTGACCCCTTGTTGATATCTAATTTTCACTTTTTTAGTCTTTTGGGTTTCATCTCGTTGTCTCATTGACTTATTTCCTAAAAGAACAGGGCCATGGCTAAAGAAAGGGTACCCTTGGAAAAGAAAAGAAAAAGATGTAGAACTTTAGCAAGAGTATAGCCCGTAGAGCTTTTAAGACTGATCATATTCAGACCCTGTACACAGGAAAATAAAAAATGTAGTCAGGGCCCCCCTGTGTGTTGGTCCAGTGGTTAAGAATCCACCTCGCAATGCAAGGGACACCATTTCGATCCCTGGTCCAGGAAGATCCCACATGCCTCAGAGCAAGTAATCTCGTGCACCACAACTACTGAGCCCACGCACCATAACCACAATTACTGAAGCTACTTTGTCTTAGAGCCCCAGCTCTGCAACAAGAGAAGCCACCACAGTAAGAAGCCCGAGCACCACAACAAAGAATAGCCCCCGACTCACCTCAACCAGACAAAGCCCTCATGCAACAAGGAAGACTCAGTGCAACCAAAATAAATAAATGAATAAATAAAATGCAGCCAGTCACTTCTATGCTTCACTCGTGCAATAACAGATACTCAAGAATTAAATTCATAAAGGTAACAGGCTGCCTGTCTGCTGTCATCATTTCATTGAGGAACATCGAATGGAATAGGAACCTGGGGCATAGGAAAAGTAGTCTTTGGATCTAGAGGGTTGCATTTTACTCTTAGATCATCTACTTAAAAGTTATGTGGGTGGGAGGAGGGTTCAGAATGGGGAACACATGTACACCTATGGCTTGATTCATGTCAGTGTATGGCAAAAACCATTACAGTATTGTAAATTAATTAGCCTCCAATTAAAAGAAATAAAAATAAAAGTTATGTAGCCTCAGTCAAATGAATTAGACCCATAGGACCCTCTGCTGCTAAAGAAGGAGGAGAAGGAAGAAAGAGGAGGAAAAAAATAAGACAAGAAAGGAAGGGAGAATAAAAGTAGACAAAAACTAGAATACCTATCTCCTAGGGTGATGATGCGGAGAAGGCGATGGCACCCCACTCCTGTACTCTTGCCTGGAAAATCCCATGAGCTGAGGAGCCTGGTAGGCTGCAGTCCATGGGGTCGCAAAGAGTCAGACACAACTGAGTGACTTCACTTTCACTTTTCACTTTCATGCATTGGAGAAGGAAATGGCAATCCACTCCAGTGTTCTTGCCTGGGGAATCCCAGGGACGGGAAGCCTGGTGGGCTGCCGTCTATGGGGTTGCACAGAGTCAGACACGACGGAAGCGACTTAGCAGCAGCAGCAGCAGAGTGATGATGAGAGCTATATCATTTATTTAAAAGCAATATATACAATGCAAAATTTATTTAAGTACAGCATTGCAGGATTGGTGGCTCAGATGGTAAAGAATCCACCTACAAGGTCAGAGATCCAGGTTTGATCCCTTAGGAAGACCCCTTGGAATCCATGGGGTCTCAAAGAGTCGGACACAACTGAGTGACTAAGTACACACATACATGATTTGTAAAAATGGTACTTTAAATACTGTAAAAGTCCCCTACATTTTGAAAAAAATATTCAAGAAACCAGCCATGCCTGCTCAAATACATAGCAAAAGCATCCCTTTGAGATGAACTGCAGAATCTGCACCCCTGGATCACTGCTCTTTGCTTTTGTTGAGTGACAGCAGAGGCCTGGCTTTCTAGGCCATTCAGCCCAAACCCACCGCCTCCAAAGAAAGTGTCTTTTTTCATTAGCACCTTTCACAGATTACAGATATCTAGGTCTGACTCTTCACTGGCTATGTTTTTTTCCTGCAGCCTGAAGTCCTGCCCAGGTTAGAAAGCTAGGCATCAGACCATACACACAGGACAGTCCTATTGATAACAGCCCCTGAACTGAAGTAGCCCATGGCGGGTAGGGAGGTGATTGGCTTGCTGCACATTGGAGCTGTTAGTTCTGGTCTGGTGTTCGGTAAGGAGAATACGAATCAGGACACAGAATCTTGCAGTAAAGAGGAACTAATGGAGGTAATTAGGAGAGAACACCTGTCGTTGAGAAATCGCAACCTCTATGGTTGGCCGTGTCCAACCACTGCTCCCAATTGTTATTTCCAACAATGGAGAGCCTCTGGACTGTGAATGCGAGCAGTGATGGACGGCCATAAAATTTGCAAATGAGTTTTCACATTGTCTAATAAAATTCTATGACTTTGTCAATCTGTGTTGACACAGACCTACACAGGACTGGATGATAAAAGGTTGTAATGGGAAGCTAATTGTTTCCTTGGGTTTATATGTTTGCCTTTTATTTCCTTATCTATCTGGCTTACTTATAAGCTGGTGAAGAAAGCTTATGAAGCTTTCTTGTCCATGAAGATGGTGGTCAATTTTGAGATCCCAGCAGTCAAGTATCCTATTGCCCAAAACACCTCAAGCCAAACAAGATAAGCACCAAAATGAAAGCCCCACCACGCAGATCTGAATTTAAGGGTAGGTGGCATCACGGCTGCCTCAAGTGCGACCCAGAACTTTATATTTTAAGTAAACTTATAAATAAAAGGTGGATACAGTCATTAAGTTCTAGATTAGGGATTTATTTATATTTGTTTTAAAGAAGCCATCTGAAAAAAAGGATACGAGAAGGAACTTATTGTTGTTTGGGGTGGTGGGGGGAAGCCGGGGGGGAAAGAGATAGTTAGGGAGTTTGGGATGGACATGTGCACACTGCTATATTTAAAATGGATAACCAACAAGGACTTACTATAGAGCACAGGGAACTCTGCTCAATGTTATGTGGCAGCCTGGATGGAAGGGGAGTTGGAGGAGAATGGATACATGTATATGTACAGCTGAGTCCCTTTGCTGTTTACCTGAAACTATCATATCATTGTTAATCGGCTACACTCCAGTGCAAAATAAAAAGTTAATAAAAAAGGAAATGAATAAGAAAGAGTATTTGATAGTCTAAATTAGCTTCAGAAGATATCATTTTAAAAGTGCAGTTTAACTCACATGTAACTTGGAAGGTATAAGCTGGAAAAGGGAAATAGAGAATGAGAGTGAGAACTCACAAAGCAAGATAATTTTTACATCATGTTTATTTGATTTTACATGCTCAGCATGAAATGTAGCTGAACAAACAAATAATTGTGGAGGGGAAGGAGGGGCTGGGGGGTAAAGATCAGGTTAGATACAAACGCATAAACTCTGGGTGGTAAAAAATAATTGTTTAGTTTACTACTCTACCCCCGTGGGCTAGAACAGGGCAAACATATAATAAACATTTTATAAATATTTCTTGAGTAAACAAAAACTCAGCATATCAAAATTTGTCCTGTTAATTAGACAAGATGTTCATCTGAGTTATTATTTTTATTGTAGCTTCAAAAGATAATTCATAGAATTGACCACTCTCTTAAATGTTTGTGCATTGAGAGTTGGGCAAGCATAGATACATAGATATGGTACAACTACCTGGTCATTTCTTATGCTAAACATGAGAGGGAGCAATGTTTATGAGAATGATCACCTATTAATACTGCTTCCCAGATATGTATATATCATACTTCACTTGGAAAAGTCCTTTATTGATCTTTGCTCTATATCTCTGCAATAGTCATTAAGCACACACATGGGTTTCCCAGGTGGCACTAGCAATAAAGAACTAGCCTGCCAATGCAGAAGACATAAGAGACGTGGATTCCATCCCTGGGTCGGGAAGGCCCCCTGGAGCAGGGCATGGCAACCCATTCCAGTGTTCTTGCCTGGAGAATCCCATGGACAAGAGGAGCCTGACGGGCTACACCCCATGGGTCACAAAGAGTCGGACACAACTGAAGAGACTTAGTGAGCACAGTTAGTGAGCACACATACACACACATGTGCTTGCTTGCTTCTTTGCTGTCTTATAAAGAGTTATGGAATTAAAGCAAGTTGCAGATTTTGGATTGTTGGAAATAGATTAAGATAATAATGACTCTCAAAATAAAAATTGAAAAATCGAGAGAAAAATCACACTCTAGAACATGATGGCATCTGAGAATCAGATTTCAGAGGAACTTAAATCTCATTACTGTCAGTTTTCAAAGCACTTCAGCCAATGGAACCATAGTTCACAAACAAATATAAACCAAGTGTGGAAGCCAAAATTACTTTCAATCTTACATGCTCCTTTTGTGCCAAAATGTATTCAAAATCAGAGTATAAATTTGTGGGATAGTTAAGTCTTTCTTGATGACACAGACCCCAGGTTCTTGAGTAAACTAAATATGTTTAGGACAGAAGAATATTTTGTGTTGGATTTTCACAGAAGAATTTTTAAAATGCTTGACAATTACGATTACAAAAAATATATAACAAATTATCTTAAGTAAAAATAATATGGGATAATAACTATATCAAGACACAACTGTGTATAATACATATAATACATGATTTACATTGTAGTTGGAATTTATAAAAGTGAAAATTTGGGAAATTTACACACAGACTGTCATTAAGGGAGGTTAAGTGATGACAGGTTTTTGGAAAGAAGGAACTGGCAGAGGTTCTCAACGCAGCCCCCTTTTCAGATGATAAAAGACAATGTGTTGTCCTGAATCAAAGAGGAAAAGTAAATCTTTTTACTTCAATCAAAGCAGTCAAGCCAATCCCTCAGCACTCCTGAGGACCTCTCTCTCTGAGTCCCTTTCTGACTTCAGATAAGCACTACATTAAACAGAAAGGGAGAAGTACACATTCAATAGGTTGGCCTGGAAGACAATTGCTGCCTAGAAGACAGGTCAGGAATGTGGAAAGAGTTCAACCTGGTCAAGGCGCTGGCTGACCCAGACCAAAACTGCCCAGAGTGTAAACACAACAGGACCACCTGGCCTCTACCGTATGGCAGCCTCGCCTTTGAACACACAACTCAGTCAAAGCTGAGGGCTGTTCTTTGTTGCTATCCAAAGAGATTCCTGAATGAAGATGGGTCTTCACAGAACTGGAAGAGTGTCCCCTTTAGGAAGAGAGAGCCCTCCTTCCTCATCCTACCCAGCTAACAAGGCACTAGGTATATGGGTCTTTGACGAACCAGCAAGGTGACCAGTACTTTCCCTGATGGCTCTAAACCTTCCTGTCCATCACATAGAAAAGTAAAGCTCACAAATGCCTGTGTTCTTTGACATCTGAAAAAGCTCTTAGACCCCAAACTCATCTATCTGGAATCCAGCTCTGATCATGTCACTCTTGTAAGTAAAGAGCATGAGAGAATTTGGCATTATTCCAAGATCCACACAGCTTAATGCATGCTAAGAAGTCGCTTCAGTCATGTCCCACTCTTTGCGACCCCATAGACTATAGCCTACCAGTACCATGAAGAAAATAAAATAAGATGATACTGTAGTCAGTGATATAATAGTATTTGTTCCCGAACCGGTCTGTGCCCACTTGCTCTTTCACTTCCTTTGACAGTGCTCTCCACAGGATGCCGAACAAACGCTGAGACCAACCCATGCTGTCCCACCAGCTCCCGCGCGGGTGGTGGCCAAAGTACTGAAGCTCCAGTACTTTGGGCACCTTATGCGAAGAGTTGACTCATTTGAAAAGACCCTGATGCTGGGAGGGATTGGGGGCAGGAGGAGAAGGGGATGACAGAGGATGATATAGCTGGATGGCATCACGGACTCAATGGACATGAGTCTGAGTGAACTCCGGGAGTTGGTGATAGACAGGGAAGCCTGGCATGCTGCGATTCATGGGGTCGCAAAGAGTCAGACACGACTGAGCGACTGAACTGAACTGAACTGATAGTCAGTGATGAAGGACAGAGGATATCTTAGCCCAAGTAAATTGGGCTTCCCAGGTGGTGCTAGTGGTAAAGAACCGCCTGCCAATGCAACAGACATTAAGAGATGTGAGTTTGATCCCTGGGTCAGGAAGGTCCCCTGGAGAAGGAAATGGTAACCCACTCCAGTTTTCTTGCCTGGAGAATCCCAAGGACAGAGGAGTCTGGCAGGTTACATCCATAGAGTCACAAAGAGTCAGATGCTACTAGAGCAACTTAGCACAGAAGGGGAAATCTCTCTAAGGAAAGGCAACATCAGCTGAGAACAGAACTGGACACACAGGCAAGCTTTGCGTCTACATTCCAAGCAGAAGAAACATCAAAGATGCTCCAGTGGGAATCCTCCAGGTGTGTTCACAGAGATGAAGGAGACTGCAGGGATTGAGACTGAGTAAATAAGGCAGGGCCAGGAGAGATGAAGGCTGAGACATGAGCAGGCAGCTGATCACGTGGGGCCTTGTAGGAGTTTAAATTTTATTCTGTTGCAACGGAAAAACATCAGAGTGTTTTAAGTAGTTGACATAATTTGCCATATACTTTGGAGGTCTCAACCTGGTTGTCATGTGGAAGAGAGATTTTGTTAAATGGGATATAGAAGCTGAAAAGCCATTTAGGAAGACATTTCTATAGGACAGGTGAGCCATGTAATGTTTTTGGTGGTGCCATAGCAGTGAAATGAAGAAAGTCAGGTATATCTTGGAGGTAGAGCCAAAATGAATCACCAGTGCATTTTAGTGGTAAAGAGCCTGTCTGCCAGTGCAGGAGACATAAGACACACAGGTTTAATCCCTAGGTCAGGAAGATCTCCTGGATGGGATCCCAAGAATACTGGAACCCATTCCAGTATTCTTTCCTGGAGAATTCCCACAGACAGAGGAGCCTGGTGAGCTACAGTCCATGGTGTCCCACAGAGTCAGACATGACTGAAGCAACTTAGAATGAATGAAGTACATTAGGTGTAGAGAGCCAAGAAAAGAAATTCATTAAGAATGATTGCTAGTTCCAGGGCAAGAATAGAGACGCAGATGCAGAGAATAGACGTGTGACATGGGGAAGGGGGGATAAATTGGGAGATTAGGTTTAACATAAATACACCACCATGTGTAAAATAGACAGCTAGTGAGAAACTGCTACATAACACAAGGAGCTCAGTTCAGTGCTCTGTGATGACCTGGAGGGAGGGGAAGGGGAGAGGGGTG
>SJXQ01000557.1:238968-347726 GCA_006408695.1 Aepyceros melampus | reverse complement strand
GAATGGGAGGGAGGCTCAAGAGAGAGAGAATATATGTATACATATAGCTGATTCACATTTTTGTACAGTAGAAACTAACACAACATTATAAAGCAATTACACTCCAATTAAAAAAAAAAAAAAGAATGGTTGCTAAGCATTGAGCATTGAGCCTAAGCAACTGGTTGACGAGGTGGGGAAAGCTTGGGCAAGGGAGTAGATTTGTTTCAGCCTCAAGACTGAGGTATCATTGTACATCTGAATGGAGATGTGAAGAGGGCAGTGGATTTGTTGAATCTAGAGCTCATGGGAGTGGAGAGTCTGGGAATTACTTTTTGAGTCTGTCTCCTCTTGTGAACCACCAGAATGTTGATAGAAAAAGTCATGAAATTAAATGAATTTGCTTAGGAAAAAAAGGTGAATGTAGAGAAAATTAAAGAGCTGAAGAGAAAAGCCCTAAAGCTTGCCAATGGGCAGATCTAGGAAAAGCACCCACAAAAGACACAGAGGAAGTAGAGAGAGAGTTAGGTAGAGATGAGAAAAGACATGTGTTGTCCCCTAGCTTTTGATAGAAGATGTTCCAAGAAGAAAGAGCCAACGCTTGCTGTTGAACAATACATGAGTATCGAACGTTGTCTTTGGCAAGAGGTAGGTCATTGTTTCGTAGCTATTATTGTGGGAAGTGTAATTTCTGACAGTGCCAAGGGCCTAGTTGATATTCACGGCCCTAAAGTTAAGGTGGTTATAGCTATGCTGATGGTGTAAATTACTCCATGAACTTTCAGCTCCCCTGGTACAGGCCATGAGGGATGGAAGGCTAAGTTCAATCAGGGTGTAGGCAAGCTTAGCAGAAAGTCAGAACTTGTTATTTCAAGATTCTTCTCACTTCTAAAGGTTCATGAAATAAAACAAAAGATTTGTTTTATTTGAATCTAAAATTTCAGACTAATTTTTTAATTCACTTTTTAGAATGCTCTGAAGAAAATTATTTGTGGTTGGATACAAAAACTTGGCAATGAAACAATGGGGAGAGAGATCTTTAGCAATCTTGAATGTTATTTAAATCACAAACATTGGACTAGGAATATGTTAATCCAAACAAATGCCATGGTTTATTCTCCTAGCATGTTTCACTTATTTTTTTCATCCCTTCCTTTTCCAGTCTTGATGCTGGGAAGCTGACAAGAGTGGACTGGGGTAAGTTGGATACCCTGCCAGGTGTAGCCAAGTGATAACCAAGGGCAAAGACAGAGTTGCCATAAAAATTTTTTAATAAAACAAAATCAAGGCATTTATATATTAATATAAATTATTTATCTCAGTGAAAAATTCAAAGATTAACTATTCCCCCAAATTCTGACATCTTATAGAAGGTAGCATTTGTCTTTTTTTGTTTCATTTTAGGAAAATCTAAAATTAAAGCCTACTTTAAATTCTAAAAATAAGTGGTTTAACTCCTGAAAATTTATTCAATCACATTTTAAACTCCAACATACATATTTCTAGACTTGTAAACATATTCGCATTCTTTTAAATTTAAACAGAAATAGATTTGTTAAAATCCGGTTCTCTGAAATATTCAGGAGAGTGTCATCTGGCTTGATTTTTAAAAAGTGCATATAATATTTTTAATAAAATGCTATGGAATACATGCTATTTGGAAACCAGAGTTAATGATTTAACTTGGTTTCTTATGGAACATGAATTTTTCCACTGTATTCACTCAGTGGACACAAGTACGTCATTGTCATTCTCAGTATGAAGTGATGCTTACCTCTCGCTAAATTCATTTTGTCATGATAAAGAAAACCCACTTGAATTCCAAACATTACAAGTGACAAAACATTTTCTAGAGCAAGCATTTTGTATGTAGACTGTACCTGAAGTGCTCGGCTTTAATCTAAATGAAAACGCCAAAGTGAAGTCAAAAGTTATTTACTGTTGCTTCTGCTTTGACATTTCTTAACAGGACGTAACAAGCTGGTTTAAGAAAAAAAGAAAGAAAGAAAGAAAGAAACGGGAAGGCTGGACAGACAAGCCTCCTGATCTGTGCATTCATGAGCCCCACTAATACTGTTCACACAGAGGCGGTACCAGCAGTGCCTCAACGAGAATATCAATGCTTGAAAATTTCTACAGTGCCTCCTAGTTTATAAAGGTGCTTTTCATATTGGGTTGGTTTCTTTTTAATGAGAGGGAAAATTTTATGGAGGATTTTTATTCTCTTAGAAGGCAGGAGACTTTTGGCAAGATTTTCAATCTTTCCTCTGTGGCCAATTAGTGACAATTCCACTTTTGCAAGACAGCCGTCTCCCTGTCCAATTTGACAAGGCAAAGCAAGAAGACTGGCACTGAATCTGATGCCAACAGTAGTTCAAAATCTCACCACCATCAAAATAGGAATTCAGATGTAAAATTCCAAGACTTGCTTAGTCTTCCCTGGCCACCAGAAAAGCTAACCTCTAATCAGAGGCGGCTTCTGAAAGAAAAAGGTTGGTAGCCGTGCAAATTGGTATAATGTTTCTGCAAGAGAAGTCTGGCGCCGTGTTTCTGATGAAGGCAAAGACTGCAGAACTGTGTAGTCAGGTGCATGCCAGTATGTTTGTTTCAGCCTTGTGTACAGCAGGGAAAAAATGAGAAGAGAGGGTGTTCATCATAGTTTAGTTGGTTAACTAAACTACGGCAAAACTATGCACAGTTGTTAGCTGGAATACTAGGTCACCAGAAATTAAAACACAATGGAATGCCAGCTGAGGATGGGCGGTGTAGGACTAGGAACACTACGACAGTGCAGGATTTGGGCTTCTTCTCGGTGTGAGTTAGAAAGTCACCGGAAGTTTTTGAGCATAGGAGAGACAGGATTTGACTTGCATCTTCAAAGGATCACTCTGACACAGTGTTGAGGAGAGGCTGTGGCAGGACTGTGGGAGAGAGCGATAAGGATGTGCCAAGGGAAGGTTGACGATGGCTCAGAGCAGTTAGCAGCATCAGGGGGTAGGAAGAAGAGCCCCAAGTCTATGAATAGTGAAGGTCAAGAAAGCGGGATAGATTGGTTATTGGGTGTAAGAGAAAGTGAAGAGTCAAAGAAGACCCCAGCCTTTTATTAAGCTGGCGTGTGCGTGTGTGCAAGGAGACCTAAGCGCAAGAGAATGCATCCTCCCATCCTCAGGGTTGTTGCTGAGTAATTGGCTTGGAGATCTTTATTTTCATCTTCAAACTTGAGTTTGGGAGTATGCAAGGAACATATGTTACTCCAATAATTTAAAAGCTATTTTTTTAAAAAACAAATGAATGTCAATGAGAATGAGAAACAATCTGCCCCAGTATATATATATTTTTTTGGTCAGCCGTCTCTTGTCCCCCAACAATCGAGCCTCATAGAACAGCAAGCAACAGCTCTAGAATATGAAGCAACAGCTGACCCCCAGCCTGCCCGGTTTCAGGATTCCTAGCGAGTTGCATCTCTTTATCTGGGTCTTTTCTAACTGAAGGCAAGAATTCACTAGGGCCTCCCACACAATGAACCTGGAGATTAACACCACGGAGCTGGCACACCTGGCAACCAAACCACAGAAGTAAATTTCCATCTGTGTAGTGAGATGAGTCATCTTTATTCTCATTAACCCTCCTGGTTAGCATATTTGAATCTTCCTCCTCAAAATTTATATTTTCTGTTAGTATTTTCATAGGCCTTATGGCATACATACCATTTTATTATTTTCTTTTTTTTTTGGTAAGCCACTTGAATCCTGTTTTAAACATGTGGGGTAAAATAAATACACACAAACACTTGGATGTTTTTTCTCCACCCCACCAAGGAGATCCGATTTATTTATGTCTTATTCAAAATCATGCATCATGGGACTTCCCTGGTGGTCCAGTGGTTAAGACTTCACCTTTTCAATGCAGGGGGTGCAGGTTTGATATCCCTGGTTGAGTAGCTAAGATCCCACATGACTTGCAACTAAAAAAAAAAAAAAATCCGAAACATAGAACAGAAAGAATATTGTAACAAATACAATTTGTTGTTGTTGTTGAGTTGCTCAGTCATGTCTGACTCTCTTGTGACCCCACGGACTGTAGCCCACCAGGCCCCTCTGTCCCTGGGATTCTCCAGGCAAGAATACTAGAGTGGGTTGCCATTTCCTTCTCCAGGAGATCTTCTCAACCCAGGGATCTAACCCACATCTCCTGCATCTCTTTACCACTGAGCCACCCTGGAAGCCAAAAAAATTCAACAAAGACTTTAAAAATGGTCCACATGTCAAAAAAATCTTAAAAAAAAAATGTGTATCATTCTAGTCACTTCCAGAACTGCCTGCCTCCTGACTGCACACTTATCAGAATCAAAGGAGAACCATGAAGTTGAGAAAAATATTAATGTAGAGGTCTGTGTGCAGCACCAGAGTTATTTGGAGAAAAGGTGCAAACAAATCTAGTACAAATACCTGGAACCTGGGAGCATGTGTGGTCTGGGGCAGAGAGTTGCTCAGCAGACACACAGCACGGTGGGCATGGGTCTCCCTCTGCACACGAATCTCTTCATTCAGCAGTGGAAACTCATGAAACCCAATCAGGACCACCAAGTTGTGACACGGTGGATGGCAGGGTGAACAAAATTGCTTTCCCACCACTGGTAGGCCTTCAAGTATTAATAGAAAGGCTTCCAGTATCTTATGCAGCAATGCCCAACTTTTCTGGTAACAGGGACTGGCTTTGGGGAAGACAGTTTTTCCACAGACCAGGGAAGGAGGGATGATTCAAGCTCATTATTTGCTGTGCACCTTATTTTTATTGCTATTGCATCAGCTCCACCTCAGATCTTCAGGCATTAGATCTAGGAGGCTAGAGAATCTGTATAAAACCAAATCCTTCCTATTTCTCTAGTGCAGCTTCACTGTTCACTTTTTCTCCTCTAACAACACACATGCCTGGAACCCAAAGTATAGGTGGTGATTCCAAGCCACATCTCTCCCTGGCTACTTATGATGGGGACTTTTGCATTTCTAGCTCATCTCATGGCAATTATTCCCACACTTGGAAGTTAGGCAGGCAGTCTGTGCATGTACTAAGCATGTGGCTTTCTGCATATGTCTGCACATCATTTTTCAGGAAATTCTATTTCACACTACAGCAGCTTGATGAGTAGCTGTTGTTCACACCCACTGAGAAATAACTCCATGTGAGAATAATACCTTTACAACTTTGAAGTGTCCTCATCTCTAGGCCATCAACCTGCTGTGAACTCTCATCTTGACTTTTCACACTTACAGGCAACAGTCATGCAACATACTGTCAAAGATATGAAGGTTGGAGGAAACGTGAGGGAGGGCAAAATTAAATTGCAGCCTCAACATCTTTCTAGTTCAGTGTCATTTTCAATAATTAAAAAAAAATCCACCACACATGTAAGTATATTGGTATTTGGTTTCAACTTAAATTTTTCATTTTGTGTCTTTGAAGCATATTTAACATTTCTGATTTTCACCAACACTCTTACTATCGAAGACTGGTATAAAAACCAGCATTCGAAACCCTTGTCCTCAAGGCAGTTTCTACTCATGTCTTCCTTAAAGTATTTCTCACCAAAATCTTAATCTTTAAGCCTCAAATATTATGATACTGAGGCCACTGAAATTTTGGTGTGGCTGTGGTTTCAACACACTAAATTTCCTAAGAATTATTATAATTTCACCAATCCTGTTTGTTGAAAATCCAGCAAAATATAGGCAATTAAGGGGCTTTCTTGGTGGCTCAGTGTTGAAGAATCCATCTGCCAGTGCAGGAGACATGGTATGATCCCTGGTCCAGGAAGATCCCACATGTCACAGAGCCACTAAGCCCAAACGCCATAACTATCGACCTGTGTTCTAGAGCCTGTGCTCAGCAACAAGAGAAGCCATCACAATGAGAAGCCTGCGCACCACAACTCGAGAGTAGCCCCCACTCACCTCAACTGCAGAAAAGCCCGAGCAGCAACAAAGACCCAGTACAGCCAAAAATAAATAAATATATTTTTAATTAAAAATCTCTTATAGGAATAAATAAGGTAAACAACTCTTTCATTCCACAAAGAATTGTTAAGCCCCTTTGATGTGCCAAAATGTGATCTGCTCTAGATTTAAAGGTAAGCCAGGTGTGGAAAGTGGAAGTGTTAATCCCTCATTCATGCCCAACTCTGCAACCCCATGAACTGTACCCTGCCAGGCTCCTCTGTCCTTGGGATTCTCCAGGCAAGAATACTGGAGTGGATTGCTATTCCCTTCTCCAGGGCATCTTCCCAACCCAGGGAATGAACCTGGGTCTCCTGCACTGCAGGCGGTTCTTTACCGTCTGAGTCACCAGGGAAGAAACTCACTGGTGCTCAGTAGAAGAGTTGACATATTAATTAGACTTTTCCTAATTCAGTAAGAACATGTCTCGGCAAGGGCTGAAACACACACACACACCAAACTCATTTATTTTTAGTTAACTAGAAAATTCAATTAAGTGGAAACCAGCCCACTCTTAGTGCCTAATTCTTTCAGTTAACATCCAACTAGCTCAACATCTGGAACTCAGTTCAACCCGACGGAAGCACTAAGTGGTTCCCGTAGACTCTGCACCATGCTAGGCACTGGGGATGCCAGAGTGAGAAGCCACCAGCTTGGCAGGGAGGAGGGGTAAGTGCCCATCCACCTGCCAGGATAGAAAAGTGGGCTGGTTCACAGGACCTGTAATTTAGAGTAAGAGAAAAAACAGAAGAATATGCAAGACATGAGAACTGATCTCAGAGGTCTGAGAAAGGGACAGAGCAAAGGAGAGTCAAGCAGACTTCTTTCCATAAGGGATGTAAATTGCAAAGGTCTGAAAGGGTCCTAACCCAGGATACTTTCCAGAACTTTGTTGACCCTAAACAACAAGGCTGATACACCTTGTTCTTAAAATTTCCAATAACAGCTTGTTGCCTTTTGATCTGTTCCTCTCCTAAAGGTCAGTAGATAGAAAATCTGGCAAATTAAATCTTCTGAGAAGGTCTATTCTGTGCAGTTGAGTTGTCATGACTATGCATCTTTACTCCTTGAATTTACAGAATGTTTTTGATGTAAATCAAGTTTGGACCTGAAACTAATAAAAGAACTATGTGTACATAAAAACATACAATGCATACATTTATTCCCATGTGCTCAGTCATGTCTGACTCTTTGTGACCCCATAGACTATAGCCCACCAGGTTCCTCTGTCCATGGGATTTTTCAGGCAGGAATACTGGAGTGGGTTGCCATTTCAATTCTCCCAGGGATCTTCTCGACCCAGGGATCAAACCCATGTCCCCTGCATCTCCTGCATTAGCAGGCAGATTCTTACTACTGAGCCACCGTGGGAGCTGATATACATTTATATGTAAGTCTAAAATATAAGTATATATGTTTATATTAAGGATACACAAATATTCATTATATATACATACATGGGTAATATTAATATCCTTGATGATATATTTGCTTATGTTTGCTGTCAAACATTTTAATAATTATAAATGCCAAATATTAACAAGAATAATTTCATTGCTAATTTAAAATTTGTACAGTAAGTTCCAGAAATGACATATGGAAACAGGAGCCTTGGGACAATTGCAGTCAACCAATGAATGTAATATGCCTCATGGCATAACTGCAACAAGACTTGCTTCTAGAAAATTTTTGTTTTAAATTTCTCAGAAGGAGTATCAGATTTTTTCCCCCTCCAACTTAGCTTGGGAAAATACTTTGAAGTATTTTATGATATACGAATAAACATATGTCTTAGGAAAATGAAACTGTAGTTACCATCATTTTTGAGTTTAAAAAAGCCATGTAGGGACTTCCTTGGTGGTACAGAGGATAAGAATCCACCCACCAAAGGAGGGGACACGGGTTTGATCCCTGGTCCAGGAAGATTCCACATGCTGCAGAGCAATTAAGCCCGCATACAGCAATTACTGAAGCCCACACGCCTACAGCCTGTGTTCTGCAATGAGAGAAGCCACCTCAGTGAGAAGCCTGTGTACTGCAACAAACAGTAGTCCCCGCTTGGCAAAACTAGAGGACACTCCTGTGTAGCAATGAAGACCCAGAACAACCAAAAATAAAATAAACTTTAAAATATTTTTTTTTTAAAAAAAGAAAGGCATGTAGGATAATGGAAATAAAATTTCCCATTGAAAAGAAAAATAATTAAATTTCATGACAGTAAAAACTTTGAGAGATTGTACGAAATGGTCATGACCTAGTTACTGTCTTGAAAAAACACCAGGCTAGAAAGTGAGTCAGAAATCATGATGCTGTTTACCTGTTGCTTCTCCCCTAGCACGGCTCATCTCAAGCACAGCCAGGTGTCTAAGACATCCTGTCAACTGGCTAATAAACTCTCTGACCAAATTCACCGGTAGTTACATCCTCTTAATAAAAAAAAAAAAATAGAAAATAAAAATAGAACAGAAACTTTCCCATTAGAAATAACAGGAGATGACTCCACGAAATAGATTTCCCTTTGGCACTTAGGTCTCTTGACCACAAAGACATGAAGAAAATAATTATGAGGTAACTCTCCTTAAAATTATCAATGTTCCCTACTGGTCCTTCTGTGGTAGGAGTGATTCATCCATTTTTCTTAAAGGAGACATAAAGATTTCCAGTGAAAACTTTGTGAGGATTCAGAGGGGCTCATGAAGACATAGAGATGATGGTGTTGGCTAGGTTTGGCTTCTGATTTACGACTGGTGGTTGTGATGAAGCTTGTCCAACAGAGCAGGAAGTGAGCATGGCCACACTTTAAGTTTTAGAACAATGGTCACATCTTTTTGCTCTAACAGATACCTTCTTGGATTGATACATGTTTTCTGGTCTTTCTATCTCTTCAACTCCCTGATTTCAGGCTCATCATCTGTATCTCCAGCACTAGGTACATTCCAGGTTTCAAAGGAATTGAAGGGATATAGAACTGGAAAGGGGTCAAGATGTTCATCCAAACACTTCTTCAAGCACAGAAATTCTATATGCTAACTCTGTGGACACTTAGTGGTGGCTGAGTGTCCTGCAGTCTCAGAGGACGGGAGCCAATAGTGGGAATATCTCAGTTGAGTTCAGTTCAGTTGCTCACTCGTGTCCATCTCTTTGCGACCCTGTGGACTGCAGCATGCCAGGCTTCCCTGTCCTTCACCAACTCCCGGAGCTTGCTCAAACTCATGTCGATTGAGTCGGTGATGCCATCCAACCATCTCCTCCTCTGTCGCCCCCTTCTCTTCCTGCCTTCAAATTTCCCAGGATCAGGGTCTTTTCCAATGAGTCAGTTCTTTGTATCAGGTGGCCAAAGTATTGGAGTTTCAGCTTCAGCATCAGTCCTTCCAACGAATATTCAGGACTGATTTCTTTAGGATTGACTTGTTTGATCTCCTTGCAGTCCAAGGGACTCTTTCAATATCTACTAGCCAAAAATGTCTGCATCTTTTTACAAAACTATTTAAAACAAAATTTGTGATCAATCTTTGTTTAAAGCTAAATATTAGAAAAAGAAGGCAGGCTTCCCAGGTGGCTCAGTAGTAAAGAATATACCTGCCAATGCAGGAGACATGGGTTCGACCCCTGATCTGAGAAGATCCCACATACCACAGAGCAACTAGGCCAGTGTGCCAAACTATGGAGTCTGAGTTCTAGAAACCACGGTCCACAACTACTGAGCCCATGGGCCACAACTACTGAAGCCTGTGAGCCTTAGAGCCTGTGCTCAACAATAAGAGGAGTCACCACAATGAGGAGTCTACACACTGCAACTGGAGAGTAGTTCCCCATCTCTGCCTTCACAGAAACGAACACCCAGCACAGCCAAAAATAGATAAGAGGCATGTGGGATCTTAGTTCCCCAACCAGGGATCGAATCTGCACTCCCTACATGGGAAGCATGGAGTCTTAAAACACTGGATTGTCAGGAAAGTCCCTGCTATTCATCTTTGCTTACCCTTCTTTTTATTCCTTTTGATTTAAAAATCTGCTCCTATGTTACATATATTATTCTATAATTTATTTGTTATTATATAGTAATATAACTACTGTGCTAAACATTGCTCCCGGTAAATGATTCCTGTATCTAGGAGTTTTCTCCTTATCCATCCCCATGAGCGATTTCAGTGATTCTCAGGTTTTCCACAATAATTAATTAATTTGCTCATAAATTCTAACTCACTCTTATTATCTCCTAGAGTATATCAATCCTAGCGTTCAAAACAGTGTCACCTGAGTTTTAGAGACATTTAGTTGACTTCTCAGAACTAAGCTGAAGACAGAAGTTGATCTTCTGTCTTTGATTCAGTGAAGAAGTTGATTTTCATCCTTTGAAGACTGTCAAAGGATGCTTTCAAACGACAGAGGCAGAACGTTGGAACTTCTGCCTTCGCATTGGCTGAGTTCTCCTTCCCTATTCCTTAGAGATGACAATGACTATGAGACTCCACATACGGCACTGGGGAAGCCATGAATCTCAAGTGAGGATCACCCAGCATTCCAAAGATCACTCACAATATTGTGTTTTTACTTCAAAGAGAAGCACTGTTTGTTCCTCTGTGTCTCTGGGTACTGGATCAGAATGATGTATTCAGGCAGCGATACCCAGCTGCCAAAAGGATAGCATCTGTCTCATAGTGACGTACAAGTCTTCCAGGTCTTTACCGAAATGCTGCCTTAACATTTATCTGCAACAGGAACTATGGAGAACATGTACTACTCTTTGAATGTTTACATTGCAGAACTATTTGGAGATTAAAACAGCTGTCTAAAATGTGTGTTAAGTCCTTAACAACACAGATAACCTGTGAAAGTTTTGCAAAGAGAACTATGTCATGATCTTGAGAAATATCTTTATTGGAAAACTAGATTCCTTTCTCCGAATTCAATGAGCAAATTCTTCAGTGATATGGTCTTCTGGAATATACAGAAGGACATGACTTTTCCAAAGAAATATTATTTATCAAAAGGCTCAACTTCTCTGTTCCATAGAGTAAGAATTGCTTTTATGTTCTGGACTTAACAAAGACCAGAAATGTATGAATCCATATGGATAGCTCTTAAGAGTACCTGCTTTAATATCTTGTGGGATCACATACCAACATTAACAGATATCACTTGTAAAATATGCCAGCTCTGTGTCTGGCTTATATCCTTGTAATAACTCAAGACTTTCATGCACCATAACCCGTTAGCAATTCCTTCTTCGGTTCACCTCACACTTTTCATCTCTATTGGAAACACAGTGATAATTTCACGTTCAAAAGAGCTAGAAGGCCTAACCACTATGCAAAATTTCAAAATCATCTTTGACAAGATGGGAATACGACACATATGAAGAACCCCAAAGCACCATTTGTCTTGGTAAACACAACACATTTGTGATTTTAGAACCCAAGTAACCCATAAACAAACAACAATTCCAAAGAAAAGAAAGATTAAAAAAAAAACTGAACTTACTGTCTCTAACTATATTTATTCTAGGAGGGAACAAAAAATGAGTGAAAGTTGTCATCTTCCCTGATAAAATCCTGCCTTAGAAAAGTGAATTACAAGACCCGACTGAGTCTGACATGGAATGGGGTAATGAAAACACTTTGGTTCTAGAGAATTACAGTACAGTACACAGTGCTCACAAACAGAATGAATAATTGAAATCTAGGGCTTTTATGCTTCAATGGAAAAAAAAAACAATATTTCATGGCACATAAACTTATTCAGCTTATTTGCATGAAGGGAGGATGATCAAAGCACTGTCCACAGGAAAATAGTGATGGTACCTTGATTTAAGTGTGATGAGCATTCATAAATATTCTTAGGAAGCAAGATATACCTACATTTAATCAGCACTTATTAAAATTTTATTCCCTATAGTTATTCAACAGGATCTGTGGTATAAAAACATAATTACAAAAATCAGATTTGAGCTCATTTGACAACAGAAGGGTTTTATGGTGACCTATCTCCAAATGTTCCTATTTGTAATTAAATGCAGCGATCAGCAGTAAGGATTTTGAAGCTGTTTTAGTAGTTCCGCTATTCTGCTTAACATGTGGCACCCGTAATAATTAAAATGATACTAACACATGCACAATTTTATGGCCCTTATGGTGCAACCCATTATGCCAAATAAGGGCCTCTGTTTTCACAGCATACTGCACATGGTCTCATTACACCCACTTTTCTTTTCCTGTCTTCACACTAACAACTGTTAAAGTGAATCAACACACGAAACGTACTATAACAGCTTAGTGTTTATGATATGTGTGCTGTTAGTCAGTGAACAGGAAAATCTAAACATTTACTGTTTATGTAAAGAATAGCGTTAGTGTTAGCGAATTGCTCGGGTCTGCTTACTTTATTATCTAGATCACAAACGTAATGATGGGTTTCAATGGCATCTATATTTTTGCTTTGTTTTGTTTTTCAATGCAGATTCTATAAAACCAAAAGAATTTAACATTTACATATCTTAGAGGATTTCTTCTCAACCATAACATAATTTAAGGATCACTTTAAAAAGATAGATAATTCAGTATGTGTCATCCCCTTACGAAAAAAGAAAAGAAAAAGAAGAAGAAGAAGAAGAGTGAAAGATTTAAAGTTATTTGGAGGTGATTTCCTTCACAACATCCCGAGGCTGGATCTGGTTTACCTAAGGTTTTAAAAAGCTATCAACCATTTTTATGCAGTACCATAGTAAAATTTACAAGAAGCTAGGAATTTGAGATCAGTGCAATTTTTATCATGAATAATTTTGTAATTAAGGAGCTCCTCAAAGACCTCCTACACTCATTTTACAGTCATCAGTTCCGAATGGCGTTCAGTCTTTTTGTTCTGGGACACAATCCAATGTAGGTCCCATCGGTAAAACACCAATGGATTGGCAAGATCTCATGTCTGCATTTTCCACGGCCATTTTTTGAACATTAGTCGAAACTTCCGATAAAGAATAACATCTCTTCTTTCTTTTTTTTCTTTCCAAGTCCAACTCAATTCCATCCATTTAGGAATTTTGCCGTATTGGCGCTAACCGGTTGCACATCAACTGAGCTGAGTAGACCTTGAATGTTAACGACTTAATAGCGCAATTGATTGCAAAGATACAAAAGAAAAATGTTCACAGATTGCAGCCTTCACATGGTTTGGCTCTGAGATCTCATCAACAGTGTGACGTCGACCGGTAGAGAACCATGTGGATGCTGTATGAGAACCATGCGCTCGTTACAGAACTGTGAAAATTTGTGGGACTCCAAAATGAAAATTACCAGCCAGGAAAAAAAAAAAAAACAGCAAGACATGTCGTGATTGAGGGAAAGCAGCTTGAGACAGACCTAATACATTCTTCAATACAAGCTTCTTAGGAGAAAGACTAGGAACATTGACTATTATGTAAATATCACCACAGGTTCAACAAAATCTGTCAGAACCCTAGCCACCCTGGATTCAGACTGTCACATCACACAGCACCCGGGAAAGATTTCATCCCTGTCAGGAGGCAGTCTTCAACCCTACTTACCAAAACAAAACCCACCAAAAACCTACCCTGCTCAACCACTAAAGAAAGCACAAAGCTTTCTGTCTGAACTTGAAGAAAGTTGTACCCACCATCCATATTCTTGGATTAAAACAAGCGTCTGTGATCAGCATTAGTATTTACTACCCTATGATCAAAAACAAATAACCCACTTTGTTTGTTTCTTACTGCAAATGAATTAAATTAGCAGCCATTAGGAGGACTCGCTGTTTATATCCTTGTTTCAGCAGTGGTAGTATTTGAAGTTTCCTGCGGTAAGTTCATTACTCGTATTTTGTCCAGAATTAGTGAAGCGTGCTGAAAATTGCTAATGACAGATGTTTCTCCACTCTGTCACACTTCTTGTATCATTTGATTTGGAAAGCAACATACGGTGTTCTGCTCTATCAGTATGTCACAGACTGTCTGTAAACAGCTGGTCATAACTCAGTTCAGTGAAAACCATTACTTTCCAATGAAGGGCTGGACACCCTCCAAATTGCATTTTGGCATGGCCTCGGCTGCATAATGAACAAAGTTCCTCTGTTCTGAGGTTACCTAAGGAAGATTTCTCACTTTCCCTACTTGTGTGCTTGTCTCAGAAAAGAAGACGGTTTCTTTGGCAATAGATAAAAGATCAAGAGGATATGGAAAAAAATATTTTAATGCTTGTATCAAGCACTCATGAAAATCTGTGAATGGTGCATTGCAAAAGACAACACAAAACCCACCCAAAATGTGTATCTTAACCATTTCTGGTTACGTCTCCAGCTGAAGAGAGCATGAATTATTAGGGTCAAGGCCCATCAGATGACACATTTCAATGTCTCCTACAGAACAGTCATGGCATATGAGCACGGCCATGTGGCTATCCCCTGATATCCAGTCATACTGAGAAGTACTAAAATCATCCCCCTTTCGTTTATATGGTGATGAAATCGAAAGAAATTTGTCCTGCTGGTTTTAAAATCTGAAGCTCACCAAGCCAATAAAAAATCACGCAAGTAATAGAAGGCCTCACACACTATTTTTCAAGATGATGTTTTTTAAAATGTTGACAGTTGCATTTAATAACGAATAAACAATGCCAGGTTTGTTTGCTCAGTCGTGTCCGACTCTTTGTGACTCCATGGACTGTAGCCTAACAGGCTTCTCCGTCCATGGGATTCTCCAGGCAAGAATACTGGAATGGGTTACCATTTCCTTCTCCAGGGGATCTTCCAGACCCAGGGATCGAACCCAGGTCTCCCGCATTGGAAACAGACGCTTTAACCTCTGAGCCACCAGGGAAGCCTTAAAATGTTGACAGTTGCATTTAATAATGTACAAACAATGCCAGGTTATTTGAACCACACATTGAATAACAAGACTCCATGAGCAACACTGTTCAGAATGTTTGGAGATAAAATCTTTCACTGAAAAACCTTGGATAGAGCAGAGAGATAAACAGAGATACTGAATATATTTAAAGCCACTTGGTACTTCCAGATCCGTAAGGGCTTTGTGATATATGAAGAAATGGAAGAGAAGGAAATGAGCCCATTTGAGGGACTGACTGATAAAGGAATATGCTCGTCTCAGCTTAGCACTCATTCAATCAAGTCTCTATCAACAAATACCGAGTACTTAACACATGACAGATAATGGCTGAAGATATTCTTGTGGGACTCTTTTCTATGCATCAAGGAGAGGTTTATCAGTCCTGAACTCTAAGTGTATGCTTTTTGCACCTGGCAAACCCCCTTCCTCCTAGATCAGGCTCCCATGTCACCTTTCTGAAGTCTTTCTTGATGCCCGCAGGCAAAACTGGCCCACATCCCAGCTTGGCCACACTTTCCTAATAACTTGACTATAGCATACAGATAAGCTGCAGCTTGGAGTCAGGAGAGAGGGCAATGGAGTCCGTGAAAGAGTCAGGGGAGGACTTCCCTGGTGGTACAGGATAAGAATCTGCCTCCCAATGCAAGTGACACAGGTTCAATCCCTGTCCACGAAGGTCCCACATGATGTGGGCAACTAAGCCAGTGTGCCACAGCTACGGAACCCAAACCCTAGAGCCTGTGCTCCATGACAAAGAAAAGCTACCGTGGTGAGAAGCCCACACACCACAACTAGAAAGCAGCCCCTTCTCGCCACAACAGCAATGAAGACCCAGCTCAACCAAAATTAGATAGATAAATAATTTTTTAAGAGTCAGGTGAGTCGTCAGAGTAGGTAACATTTTGCCTGGGTCTTAAATAACCACTCACATGTGAAAAGTAGAGAATATTTTAGAACATCGCAACCCAGAGAGATGTCCTCAATTAGTAAAAACAAACAAAGAAACATTCTTTGCATATCGAATGGCACTAGAGCAGAAGACAAATGTATGAGATGATTCCAAGAAATAGAAACTATGTGAAGAATCTCTTTAAAACAAGATATCTTACCTGGATCTTGTTTTTTCTCATCTTCTAGGCCAGAGGTTTAACAATACCCTTTTCCCATAGATAAAATCAATATATCCTATGTATGAAGGGATGAAGGATTCAACAATTAGCCAAAGACAGTTTTAAGTGAAAACATATATATCTACAAGTCATATCACTTATTACACCATTGAGTACAACTGGTTTCCCAAAATGTTAGTATTTTAAGATAATACTTACATAAGAGGTATTTCCATATGATTTTTAATACAAGTTCACTCCTGAAAATGACTTTTTTTCCTTTTTTAAAAACATATTTTTCGGGGACTCTTTACCCACTCTCAGTGTCTATGCTGAGAGCTTTGTATTTTCCTTCTCTTTAATAAATCCTATTCACTTGCTCCCATGGGAAAAAAACAAAAACAAAAAAAAACATACTTCAAATTAATTTTATTGGCATGTAGTTGATTTACAATGTTGTGTTAGCTTCTGCCATAGAGCAAAGTGAATCAATTACGTGCTGTGAGTGCTCAGTCACTCAGTTGTGTCTGACTCTTTGCAACCCCATGGACCATAGCCCACCAGGCTCCTCTGTCCATGGATTTCCCAGGCAAGAATACTGGAGTGGTTTGCCATTTCCTCCTCCAGGGGATCTTCCACACCCAGGAACTGAATCCACATCTCCTGCATTGGCAGCCCAATCAGTTAAACATATACATGTATCCACTCCTTTTTAGATTCCCTTACTTATTTATACTGGTCTTGCTTATATTCAAAAAGAAAGACTGGCTTCCCATAATATGTGTCCATCCTTTTGAGTAATAGGCTCTCCGCAGTTGCTATACTGCAAGTCTCTTAGCTTAGGTTTACTTGCCCAGTTGAACTAGGCTGAACCACTGAAGAGTTTTATCCTCTGTAAATGCAGTGGCAGAAGGGGTTTAAAAGGTCATTTCTCTCTGCCAGTTTTAGAGGGCTTTACCTTTTAAAGAAATGTTGCTAAGAAACATTCTTTAAGCTAAGAAAATGTGTGATTGGTTCCTTTAGCTGCTCAAAGCTGATAAAAGAAAATCATAGAGAGAAATGTTTTCATTAGTTATCCTTTTACCCAATTCCCTGTTCTCTTTCCTCCTTTGGATATTTACCTCTGTTTATGGCAACTCTTCTTCTGTAGCTCAACCCTCACTGCTCTGCCCCTGGTAAAGCACTTAGTGAAGGGCTATTGCTTTTCCTTCACAGAGAAATACTCTCACATGTCATTAAAAGTAAGCACCTTCATTTTTTCAAAAGGTAGTGCAGGAACCTCTATAGACTGATTATGGCAGATGGTGATAATACAAAATTTGGACTTCTGCATGAATATTACACAGTGATTTCTCTACCTTTTTGCTGTTGCATTTGCTGTTACTTCAATGATGGCCTCTTCTTTTTTGACTCCCATTGATGGTCTTTTTTTCCCTCACTGTAACGAGTTCTACTTCTAAATCTGAGCTATGGCTCCTAGAGCAGATGGGTGAGAAGAGAAATAATTTCCACCCTATAACTTGTTAGAAGAGCTCAGTGCCTTGCCAGTTGGCCAGGAGTTTAGTTCTCAAACACAAAATACACAGATTCTCAAAGGTTGGTCTCTCTGTTGGTCTTATTTGAATCTCTGAAATCTTTACAGGGCCAAAAATTTATTCACTGAATTTTTGACTAATGAAACTTGCAAGTTATGGCCAATATCCTATTGGTAGTGCCCTGTTGTCCTTCTGATGGAAATCTTAGCCAAAAACACCCAATATCATTTCTGTGCAACACACCCAAAGAAATCAAAGCCACTGTGGACATTGTGCCTCAATGAATGTAACTTCTTTAAACCATCTCAAGAGAGAAAGAGCCGTCTCTGTAATAACACACAACTAGAGCTTTTAAGGAAATAGTAGAGCAAAGATGAGAAGCACAAAAAATTGATTTAGTGTGCCAAATATGTAAAATTTATAGTGGAACACTGACTCCTCCCAGTTTGTGGATCTGAAGATAAATAAACACAAATTATCACTGATGGGATAACTTAATAAATTGATTTTGTTTTCTTCAATCCCACTGAAGAAATATTTACTGTATGTCTACAAAGGGCAAAACTGTTTGCAAGGCATTAAGAGAAAATAAAAATGCATATTCCCAAGTGTGGACAAATGTTCCTAAAAAGCCAATGGAAATAATTGTACAAATAACTAGAATAAAGTCAGTATTATAAAATGCCTTATATATGAGTGTGTGTGTGTGTGTGTGTATGTATAAAATCTCTAAAAAAGTGTGAATGCATCTTATTATCTCCAATTTTCTTCCAAAACAATACAAAAGCTTAAGTCCCTGCAATTAGATTACAAATAGCTTTTGATTACCTAGGTCCTGATTAATAGAGTGCCTATATAATTTATCATCCAAACAAGGACACTTTGAGAGTGAAAAGCAATGCTATTAATAATTGTGCCAAGCCAGTAGGAATAAACCAGGATTGTCCCCAACAAATAAGGACATATGGTCACTGTATTGATTACCTCATTTCAATATTACCAAGACAACATCGGTACCCTCTTTCTGCTTTCTTTTGCTGCTTGACTTCATAAACTATTTTATTTCTTATTGGGTGGTTACTCACAAAAACTAGCCAGCAATAAAAAGAGACTGTGTCCCTCAGATCCATCAGTTTGATACAAAATAAAGACTAGATGGGAAATCATTTCATGAACACTTATTAGACTGGGTACAGTCCCAGGTGCTAGGGATATAAGGATGTGAACAAGTAAACCCTTGTCCCTTTTTGGCTTCAACAACATTGGGAAATTTTACATATACTCATACAATTTTTAAATATTTTTAAATTATCATTAAATATTTAAATTTTATGTTAAAGTATTCTTAAATTATTCAAAATATTTTTACAAATAAATGTCTTTAAAGCATTAAAATACCTATATGTAAGATAAGGAGAAAAAGGAGTGGTGAAATGATTCTCCTGCAAATGCATTTAATTCAGTTTTCCCACTCATGAGTCATGATAAATTCCTCCAGAATGTCTCTTCCTACTTCTTGTCTTCTCTCTACTTCTCTTTTTTTTTCTTCTCAGAGTACACCACAGGAGATTATTGAGAGAGGAAGGAAGGAAGGAATCCAGACAATCAAGGTTACAGGGTGTGGTTTAAGTCTGTGGGAAAGGAAGTAGCCCAGTGTATTTGTGCCCCATCTCACATCTACATTTAAATGGCAGAACACATGTGCCTAAGTCATTAAAACCAACAAGGACCTACTGCAAGGCACAGCGAACTCTGCTCAGTGTTATGTGAGCAGAGGGGAGGGGATGGGAGGGGAGAATGGATACATGTGTATGTATGGCTGAGTCACTCTGCTGGGCACCTGAAACTATTAACATCACAACACTGTTAATCGGCTGTACTTCAATATAAAATAAAAAGTTTAAAAAAACATATATGCATAATTCAAATTGAAAAGAGAAACAAAGACTGGTTCCTTAGGACACAGTTTAGAAGATTTAAAAAATTATATGAGATGAAATTTTTTGGCAGGGGAGAGGGAAATGAAATTTAAAGAAGGAAAATATGCTATCAAAAATAGACTTCACCTGAGGTAATGCAATGGTAAAGACTCCGCCTGGTAAAGACTCAAGAAAGCGAGTTCAATCCTGGGTCAGGAAGGTCCCCTGGAAGAGGAAATGGCAGCCTGCTCCAGTATTTGTGCCTGGAAATGCCATGGACAGAGAAGTCTGGTGGGCTACAGTTCATGGGGTCGCAAAGAGTCAGACATGACTGAGCAACTGACACACATTCCATCAAAAACAGAAAAAGCAGAAAGACAGGGCTCCAGGGAAGCAACACGTCATCGGGGCAAGGAGGTGCACATACAAAAAAGAACACGGATGGCAAACTCACTGACCACAGGAACAGGCAACTGATACGAATGAGCAAAGTGACTCAGGCACAAGTCGGTTGGGAACACGTAATGGAAGGGTGTGGACTGAGACAAACTGCAGAGTCGTGCTTTAGCTAAAAGTGGCAGCAACTGAGCAACAGCCAGCTCTGTGAAACTGTGCATCCAGGGTCTCCAGTTCTGCCAACTTTCAAAGAGAAACTAGAAAACCATAATTTTAAAAGAAAATCTTTTTTGTTTAATGTTGGCAATGAAATCAATTGGAAAGCTCAGCAAATCAAACCTAGTCTTCAGGGCTGCCAATCTGTGACTTCTGCAACAAAATCTCTGACTGCTACATGGCTGCAGAAAAAAAAAAAAAAAACCACAGGGCTTTTCCTCCCATAGCCAGGATCATTGCTTTTGCCTTACCTCTCTGATCCTTTCAAAAAGGAAGCCTTTTAAGAGGAGTGTTTGTGGATATGTGTGGGTGTGATACACAGGATTTGAAATATTTTCCCCATGTGAAATAAGTATTTATTGTGTATTTTTGGTGTACTATATGAATTAAGTGTGGGAAATTGCCATATTAACAATCAAAATCAAGTAAAATCGTACTCAAAAGTGATGTTCACTTCAAGAATTCAACAATTCCATGAATCTTTCTCCACTCTACTTTGTTAACAAAGTCCATTTCTGTTCACTCAGTCAACAAAGATGTATGGTATACCTATGTATTAGGCTCTATTCTAGGAGATGGAAATACAATAAGACTGACAAATTGCCTGCTTTCATAGAACTTGTGAGCTTCCCTGGTGGCTCAGTTGGTAAAGAGTCTGCCTGCAATGTGGGAGACTCAGGTTCAATCCCTGGGTGGGGGAAGATCCCCTGGAGAAGGAAATGGCAACCCACTCCAGTATTCTTGCCTGGAGAATTCCATGGAAAGACATGAGGTCACAAAGAGTTGGACACTACTGAATGACTAACACTTTCACTTTCATAGAACTTACATTCTAGTGGGGAAGAAAAACAATAATTTTAAAAAAGCCAATTCCACCGTACACATAGGGAAGGAAAATTGGAATTGTTGGAGTGTAGGTCAACTCAGGTTCAGAAGTTTCAGTTCAAATGTGAAGAATGTCTAAAACTGGGGCTTCCCTGGTGGCTCAGTGGTGGAGAGTCCACCTGCCAACTCAGGAGACATGGTTTCAATGCCTGACCCAGGAGGACTCTACCTGCTTCGGAGCAGCTAAGCTCGTGTGCCACAACTACTGAGCCCAAGAGCCGCAACTACCGAAGCCTGCATGCCCTAGAGCTGGTCCACGACAAGAGAATCCACCACAGTGAGAGAAGCCTGTACACCACAACCAGAGGCTGGCCTGCACAGCAACAAAGACCCAGCATAAACAAAATAAATCAATAAATAATTTTTAAAAATAATAACTAAAATCTGATTTGACTGATGTTTTGAGACATCTCCAAATGGCAAATGCTAAAGAGAAAGTGTATCACAATTGCCAACTTTGTTTAGGAAATGACTGACATAAAATCATTAGAAGATAAATCATTGGAAGATAAATAAGGAAATGAATTATTGGAATCATTAGAAGATAAATAAGGAAATTAAATGCATGATATAGGAATACAAGTGTAAGAGCTTACTACAATCATTATATTATTGCTATATTACAATACTCAGCTGTTTTTGAAGTTGATAAAAATATTATTTTTAATTCAATCAGTACAGAAACTTATAAAGAGAAGAAATCATCCAAAAATAGGTACCATTAGTATTAGCTGAATTTAGCTCTGCATATGTAAGATGGAAGGATGGATGAATGGATGGATGCAAACAATGGTTTTTAATAATTGGGATCAAACCATACACACACAGTGTCATAGAACTTGTCTGAGGCTGAAATCTTACCTCTGCCACTTTCCAGAGAGTAAATAAGACTTATCCACACTGTATCTCAGTGTCCTCATCTAATAATGAATATACTACTTACTCATAGTATTTTTGCAGGTATTAAAAGAAGTAATCTTTACACAGCATTTAGAGCAGGGTACAGAGCATACTAAATGCTCAATAAATGTTAGCTACTATTATTATTCACTTCATCAGCCCATTCATGATGTTGGTTCGATCCTAGAAGTTGTTTTTTTTTTTTTTTTTTCCCAATTCTGCTGTCTCCCTTTCCTTCTCATTCTATCATTTCCTTAGCACTTTTAAGCTATTCATTTTCTTATTTTCTCTTGTTTTCTTGAGGTGTAATTGATTTATAATAGTGTGTTAGTGACTCAGGTTGGTCTAACATGGGAAAGGTTCACAGGGAATTATTTTTAGTTCTTCGCCAGGCTGCATTCAGTGGTCATTTCTTCTCCTCACTCCTCCTCCCTTGCCTTCTTCCTGGTACCCTCACCTACTTGCCTTGCTCTCACCTCTCGCTTCACTCAGGCTCAGCTGCTCATCTCTGTTTTCCATTCACTCTGACATGGCATGACTGACTTCCCTTTGACCTATCTTCTCTATCATCTCTGTGTTCCATCCCATTTCCTCACACACCAGTATTTTCATGCCAAGTGTTTAGTGTTCTGTGTATGGTCCACAGCCCGGGAAGGGCATGAGAAGTGGAGGATAGCTGAGCAGAGGGCCCTCCTGTCCTGGCTGGGGCGCTGGATCTCTGCTCTCCCTTCCTAGATTTCAGGAAATGAGCTGTAGTCCCCAGAGTTCACTCTATTTAGTGCATGCGTACTCAGTCTTGTCCGACTCTTTGTGATCTTACAGACTATAGCCTGCCTGCCAGGCTCCTCTGTCCATGGGATTTCCAAGTAAGAATACTGGAGTGAGTTGCCATTTCCTCCTCTAGGAGATCTTCCGGACCCAGGGATCAATCCCAAGTATCCTGTGTTTTCCTGCAATGGCAGGCGGCTTCTTTACCACTGCACCACCTGGGAAGCCCCTCACTCTATTTAACCAGGAAGGAAAAAGGATCTCATTCCTGCAGGGATGCCCTTTTACTTCAAGTTATCTCCCCAGTGGGAGCCTGGGGAGCTTCACCACCGTCTGAATCTGCCAGCATTTTTCACTCTCATTTTTCCAGACCCTTCCATGGTCTCATCTCTTAATTCTTCACCTTTCCAGAGAATCTCAGCTCAGTAAGCACTCTCCCTGCAAGATTCTCAGTTCTACCTTAACTGGTCAAGGGCAGCAACTTCACTTGCTTTTCAGGCAAACAGTGCCATCTTCTGCAAAGAATAGTCATGCAAGAAAAAGGATGATGTGTCTTACTTGTCAGTGAGAGGAAGACAGACTTAGAAAGAAACTAGATGCCTAATAATGGGGAATAGTTAACAATGAATGGAACATCCTCTCAATAGGATATATGAAACTATTAAGAATTATACTGACAACCCAACCTTTAATAAGATGATCTCAACTATGTAAAAATCATTTATACATTTACTTATTTATAATACAGAAAATATATCAAAATATTTTAGTATTATCTCTAGATTGTACGATTATGGGAGATATTTGTTTTCTTTTCTAAATTTCTATAAAGTTCAAATCTTTTAGATTATATTACTTAGACGGTCAGTAAATGGAATCCATAAAACATTATTTAAAGAAAAAAGTAATTGTGTCCAGTGTAGCATTTTCAAATGCAAAACAAGACAGAAATATATAATTAGAAAAGACTAACTTTCTTACATCAAAGCTGCATCTTATTTGTTTTCCTTACAAAGAAAGACTCAAGGATTTATTTTTTACTAACATACATCATAACTCAACAAATATGAATAAGAAAAGTCTTTTGTGTGACAAAGTCAATTCTACAAAATTGTTGATGATGACTTTGGTGGAAACTAACGATCTGCCAACATAACCTCTTCTCCATGTGTCATTCAGCGAGCTATTTGTTCTTTCAGAGGACTGTTTTTACCCTAAGGGCCAATTGCATTTTTTAAAAAAGAAGAAGAAACCATGCTGATGAATTTTATAATTTTCCTTCTGCCTGAAAATTCAAGCCAAGCAATGACAATATTCTACCTTTTAGGGGTAGACAGAGATTGCCCCCACAAAAACAAAAATCTTAGACTCTGCCTGGTCATGAAGAAACCTCCTGCTTGTCCAAAGAAAGGCATGAAATCAGGAGTTGACAGAGATTCTCATTCAGGAAAGAATTGTCACCATTTTTGCTGTGCTCCGGCCAGAACAACATATGGCAGCCCAGCTGACAAATATAATCTTTTCCTCTTTTTTTTCCCATTTCACATGCACATTTCATTTGTGGAATATTAAAACTTCACACGAAGTGCCTGTTAACCCCTTGGCACCCCAGCATCCCTTGTCTGGGATGTGCTATTTCCCAGAATCCTCTCGTCCAGCTGTGAGAGGGGTGAGGCCAACAGGGAGTGCTGGTCGTCAGAGGCCTTCTGACCCTTCCCTGTGTCCATCAGTAAAGGATGACTCCCAGCATTTCCAGGCAGAATTGTCTTTATGTTAGAAAATTCATAGCTTCCTGGCTCCACTATAAACCATTTTGTTGCCCTGCACCCCAGAGCCTTTCAGTTTCCCCAAAAGAGAGGTCTTTTCAGACCCAGCTGTCCTAACATCCTGCTAAGGCAGGGCTGCTGTCCACTCTCCAAGCACACTGCTGGCCCTGGTCCTGAAGGAAGAAAGCCTGCACACGTGCTTTCAGTGGAAAAAGCAACTTGTTCATGCTCCACTTGCCTCCCCAGACATAAGCACTGGGTTCAGGTTTAAATTTTTTTTTTCCTTTTTGGCCACATAGCAGGTGAGATCTTAGTTCCCCAAACAGGGGTCAAACCCATGCCCCTCATTGGAAGCACAGAGTCTTAACCACGGACCCCCAGGGGAGTCCCAGGATTAGAGATCTTTGTTGACAGAGGTAATGCTCACATGTAGCCTTCTTAGGCTGCTGGAATCCTCACGGGCCCCCACCAGGCCAAACACACTTCCAACTAGCTATTTCTATATAATTGTCAATGTAAGATTTCTCTTTCCATCTACTCCTTATTCCTTTATATTTTGTTTTTCACTTACAAAAATTGCCTAACATAAAATAAGGCAGTCAATATATACTTGTTGAATACATTTCAAACACACACAAAGTGCAGAAAATAAAACAATCTATACCCATGGCTTCACCACTGAGATTAAGCAGATGATATATCATTTTGCCATATTTGTATCCAGTTTCTCTTTTTAAAAAAAAATAAGATATCCCATGTTTCAGGAACACTTGACCCCACACCATATTCCTCCTCTGGCAGGTTAGCCACAACTCTGAAGGCAGTGTACAATTTTGCCTTCCAAGTGTTCCAACACACACACATATATCCACAAAACATGTAGACACTAGCAGTTTGTCTCTTTAAAACTTTCCATGTTGTACATAATATTTGGACTTCCCTAGTGGCTCAGACAGTAAAGAATTTGCCTGTAATGCAGGAAACTCAAGTTCAATCCCAGTATTCTTGTCTGGGAAATCCCATGTACAGAGGAGTCCGGCAGGTTACAGTCCATGGGGTCCCAAAAAGTTGGACATGACTGACCACACACACATACAATTAAATGTTGTTTCTTTGTGCAATTTACTCATGTTGATATCCTCAGATCTGGGGCATAATTTCAATGCTCTATACTTTCCTATCATTTCAATAAACAAAGCTTTATGCATTCTCTTAATAACACAGATTTTCCCATATTTATCACAAAAACATGGGATAATCTGTTTTTTGTAATCTGCTTTGAGCACCCTCAATCATGCATACATGTTACATATATTCTCCAGGGTGGGGACCAGTCCTAAACTATCAGCACTTTCAGTTTTACTAGACTGAAAAATTGTTTTCCAAAATGATTCCTCAGTTCTTGTTTTCATCATCAATTATAAAAGTTCACGTTTCCCACATTCTTGCCAACATTTGGTGCAATCAAACTTACTAATTGCCAAACTAGTATGTAGGTGGTAGCTTACTGGTGAATTAATTTTCATTTCCCTAATTATTATAGGGGTAGGGTAGCTCTTCTTATGCTTATTAGACATTTATCTGCTTTGTAAATTGCCTTTGTCCATTTTTCTTTTAGGTTGCTTACTTTTTTCTTATTGATTTGCAGAAGTTCCACATAAATGTAAATATCATCACCATCTTCTCTAAGTCAGTCAATAGCTTATTTTTTTGTCTTTTGTATCATTTTTGCTATATGTAAAATTTTATCATCAACATCATTATTACTATTATTATTGAGTATAGTCAAATTTACCCAGGTCTTATGGCTTTTAATTCTTATGTCTTAGGAAAACAATTTTTCTCATACAATAATGCTAAAAAAATATACACACTTAAATTTTCTTATACAGTCAGTTCAGCTACAGTGTTTGTTTTGAAAGTGTAAATTTGTTCCAATACAATTGATACAAGAAAAAATATGAGCATAATACAAATATCCAATTTGCTTATATACAGTTTCATCAGCCAGAAACACCAAGTGAAGGCAGAGAATGGCACATAGCCTAACTGAACTGTGTAGGAATACACACAGCACATGCAGGTATGTGCCTCAAAACATCCACCAGTACAGGTCACAGGTATGTTACATGCCTAGCCCATCCATATCTGGTGTTACAACTTTCCATGAGATCTCAGTGGAAAGACCTCTTTCCACTGCTTCACAATAACTCACCAGATGAAACTCTTCTCATCTCTGCTCCATAAGCAACCTTTCCAATTTTTTCAAGGTAAGGTGCCATATTCATTGTAGTATGTATTTTGCAACTACTTAGCATCTGGAAAAAACATGCTTTCAGTTTTGTTCTCCTTTATTTTTGTGTGTGTCAATGATAAAGGTTTTGAGTGTTGCTCCACCCCCAATCCAACCTCTCCCTAAACCTTGTGCTTTTGTGAGATTTTGTATGCGGTGGGGTGGTTTTAGGAACACATATGTTGCTGACTTGGACTTCCCAGGTGGCTCAGTGGTAAAAAAATCTTCCTGTTAATGCAGGAGATGCAAGAGATGCAGGTTTGATCCTGGGTCAGGAACATCCCCTGGGATAAAGAAATGGCAAGCCATTTCAGTCTTCTTGCCTGGAACATTCCATGGACAGAGGAGCCTGATGGGCTATAGTGCATGGGGTCACAAAGAGTTGGACAACTGAGCACACACACACACAATACACAATGTTGCTGACTTATGAGGTTTGTAGTGTGGCACTTTACATTTAAGTTTTTTATCCATCTGTAATGGATAATATCCTTTTATGAATATTATGCACTCGAGATCATTTTTCCATAAGAAAAGCTACTTACTTAACCTCCATTTTAATTATCATGTGTTTCTTTTACTTTCTTGTCTCATTTCACTAGCTAGGACCTCCAATAAAAAGTCGGATTAAGGCTGAGATCAATGGTATCAGTGAATTCGAATGCTTCTCACATTTCATGATTTAAAATATTTGATGTAGTTTTTTGGACAATATATTTTCTCAGGACAAGAAAAAGTCCTTCTATTTATAGCTTAATAAACAAGATTATCAGGAATTATTATTTATTTTTATCAGATACTTTTTCTGTATCTATTGAAATGATCTTTTAATTTACTGATTTAAAATAAGGGATTTGTTTAATGTTAAACTATCCTTGATTTCTTGAGATAAATCCAGATTAACTATAAAAGAGATAAATGTGATAAGCATATACCCATATGTGAGTTATGTATTACATATGTATATTTTTCCATAGTTTTGTTTCAGTATAGTTTATGAAAAAAATAAAATTCCCTTCTTTTAACCGTACAGTTTGAAGAGTCTGGGAGATGTATATAGTCATGTGACTAACATGGCAATCAAAACATTCTATAATTCCCCAAATCTTTGTCTTCCTGCAATTTAACTATGAGTTGTTTGAATACAGTTTTCTCGAACTTTATCTACCATGAAGTTTATTGAGCTTCTGGGAACTGTAATGTTTTTTGACAAAACTGGGGAAATAGTCAGCCATTATTTCATCAAATAATTCTTAAATAATTCTTTTTTCTCCTTCTGGGTTTCCAATATGTTGGAATTATTAATATTTCCTCTTAGTTCTTGAGGATGTTCATTTTTCTTTATATTTTTTCTCTTTGGTTTTTGGTTTGGGTAATTTCTATTAAACTATCTTCAAGTTTATTGATCCTTTTCTATAGCAATTCAAATACATTTTTCAGCCCCTCTGGTGAATTTTTCATTTCAGTTAACATAGTTTTCAGCTCTAAAATTTTCAGTTGGTTCTTTTCACAATTTTCATTTTGCCATTGTGATTTCCCATTGATTCTCTTATTTTATTAGGTTTTGCTTTAATTCTTTGAACATATTTTAATCTATTTCTTTAAATATAAGATTTGCTTCAAAGTTTCATCTGTTAAATCCAATATCTGGATGCACTGAGACTAAGTGTATTAACTATACTTTTTCCTTTTGAGTAAGGTTCACAGGTTCCTACTTTGAATGTTTAAGAAATTTGGTCAAACTCAAAATTGTACATAATATATTGTGGGAAGACTATGGATTTTGTTTTGTTCTACTGACAACTGACAATTAATTCCTGGACTCTAAAAGAAGAATCTGTTCCACCTGTGGTGTACAACCACTGATGTCTCTGCTTAGGTTTTTCCCTTTCAGCTTCTGATTTTTAGCCTGGCTCCCTGGGAATCTCCCTTCTTCCTGTGGAATTTAGTGATTGGTCAAGGATTTGGGATGAAACATACACAGGAGATGCAGGTTCAATCTCTGGGTCAGGAAGGTCCCCTGGAGAAGAAAATGAGAACTCGCTCCAGTATTCATGCCCGGGGAATCCCATGGACAGAGGAGTCTAGGAGGCTACAGTCCATGGGGTTGCAAAGAATCAGACACAGCACATGTACAGCATCAGCCTTGTACTGGGTAAGGAACTCTCTGTCAAACTCTAAGCAAAGTCCCATCCTGACTGTGAGCACCTTGTCGTTCAAGGATCAGTTAATTTCAGTTGCTCAGTTGTGTCTGACTCTTTGCAACCCTATGGATTGCAGCATGCCAGGCTTCCCTGTCCATGACAAATTCCCAGAGCTTGCTCAGACTCACGTCCATTGATTTGGTGATGACATCCATCTCATTCTCTGTTGGCCCTTCTCCTCCTGCCTTCAGTCTTTCACAGCATCAGGGTCTTTTCCCATGAGTCAGTTCTTTGCATCAAAGAACTCCAAAAGTATTGGAGTTTCAGTTTCAGCATCAGTCCTTCCAGTGAATATTCAGGACTGATTTCCTTTAGGATTGACTGGTTTGATCTTGCAGTCCAAGGGACTCTCAAGAGTCTTCTCCAACACCACAGTTCAAAAGCATCAATTCTTCAGTGCTCAGCTTTCTTTAAAGTCCAACTCTCACATCCATACATGACTACTGGAAAAAATATAGCTTTGACTAGACAGACTTTTGTCAACAAAGTAATGTCTCTGCTTTTTAATATGCTGTCTAGGTTGGTCATAGCTTTTCTTCCAAGGATGCTTTTCGTTCAAGCAAACTTTCTGTTCAAGGATGGACCTCTATTATCTATGTGTGCTTTACCTCTGGGCACTTGAGGAGTCTCTCATTTATATGCATATCTTAGAGTCAATTAGACATTTGGGAAGTTTTTTCTTAGGTTTTAGATCTTAGTCTTAATAAAGACACCTTTATCTTACCCTCAATCTTGATTTATCTTATAGGTATGTGTCAAATTCTAAGCTGATACTTTTTTAACAGTATTTTGGGCTTCCCTGGTGGCTCAGATGGTAAAGAATCCACCTGCAAGGCGGGAGACTTGGGTTTGATCCTGGGTTGGGAAGATCCCCTGGAGAAGGAAATGGCAACCCATACTCCAGTATTTTAACCTGGGGAATTCCATGGACTGCATAGTCCATGAAGTCACAAAGAGTCAGACACAACTGAGCACCTTTCACTTCATTAACAGTATTTTGAAGGTGATATTCCATTGTCTTCTGCATTATACTGTTACTAATTAAAAATTTGCTGTCAGTATAACTTTTTCTCATTTTTAGAAAAGCTGTGTTTTCTCTCTGGCTACATTTACAATTTTCTCTTTGTCTTCAGTGTTCTGCAGAGTCACTCTGATCTATTTCTGTGGATGTATTTTTATTTGTCTTGCTCGGAAGATGTTGCTTCTTGAATTGGTAGCTTCATGTCCGTATATCATGAGTTTTAGAAAATGCTCAGCCATTGTCTTTTTGAATATTACCACTTCTCTTCTAGCTTCCTTTTCTGGAACTCCTTTTAAGTATATGTTGATCTTTCTAATTTTATCCTCAATATTTTTAAAACTTCTTTTCATACTTGTATCTATTTGTGTCTTTATTCTGGGTGACTGAATTATTTCTTCACTTTTTATTTCAGATATTTCTTTTAGCTTGCTAGCTTTTTCTTCAATTATATTTAGTTATTCTAATAATGTTTCAATGTATTAACTACTTGCTTTGTTTCTCTGGTGATTTCAATCATGCCAGTCATCCCCCACAAGACAATAAGCTCCATGAGAACAAGTACAGTATCTCAATTATGTCTACATACAACACAGAGCTTCCCATTTGCAGATGCAAACCAATGAGAAAGCCAACAATTGAGTCTTTAAGAGACTAATTTGCCTTTCAGAAATTCTGTTTGATTTTATTATTTATTTCTCACATTGTTATTTTCTTAAGGTTTTTATTCTTTCTTTTATAGCTTTAATTATAATAAGTATACAGTCTTCATCAGATTATTCTACTCTCTTAAAAGACTCTAACCTTCCTGTTTATATAATTAGTGTGTGCATGTATGTTGGTGGACTTTTGATAATGAGGAATTATTTCCATATGTGTTATCTAAACAATAGAATAGGAAACACTAGAGATCTCTTCAAGAAAATTAGAGATACCAAGGGAATTTTTCATGCAAAGATGGGTACAATATAGGACAGAAACAGTATAGCCTAACAGAAATAGATATTAAGAAGAGGTGGCAAGAATACACAGAGGAACTATACAAGGAAGATCTTAATGACCCAGATAACCATGATGGTGTGATCACTCACCTTAAAGCCAGACATCCTGGAATGCAAAGTCAAATGGGCCTCACTACGAACAAAGCTAGTCGAGGTGATGGAATTCCAGTTGAGCTGTTTCAAATCCTGAAAGATGCTGCTGTGAAAGTGCTGCACTCAATATGCCAGCAAATTTGGAAAACTCAGCAGTGGCCACAGGACTGGAAAAGGTCAGTTTTCATTCCAATCCCAAGGAAAGGCAATGCCAAAGAATGCTCAAACTACCACACAATTGCATTCATTTCACACGCTAGTAAAGTAATGCTCAAAATTCTCCAAGACAGGCTTCAATAGTACATGAACGAAGAAATTCCAGATGGTCAAGCTGGATTTAGAAAAGGCAGAGGAACCAGAGATCAAATCGTCAACATCCGCTGGATCATGGAAAAAGCAAGAGAGTTCCAGAAAAACATCTACTTCTGCTTTATTGACTATGCCAAAGCCTTTGACTGTGTAGATCACAACAAACTATGGAAAACTCAGAAAGAGATGGGAATACCAGACCACCCTACCTGCCTCCTGAGAAATCTGTATGCAGGTCAAGAAGCAACAGTTAGAACCAGACATGATACAACAGACTATTTCCAAATAGGGAAAGGAGTACATCAAGGCTGTATATTGTCACCCTGTTTATTTAACTTATATGCAGAGTACATCATGTGAAATGCTGGGCTGGATGAAGCACAAGCTGGAATCAAGATAGTCAGAAGAAATATCAATAACCTTAGATATGCAGATGACACCACCCTTATGGCAGAAAGTGAAGAACTAAAGAGCCTCTTGATGAAAGCAAAAGAGGAGATTGAAAAAAAGCTGGCTTAAAACTCAACATTCAGAAAACTAAGATCATGGCATCCAGTCCCATCACTTCATAGCAAACAGATGGGGAAACAATGCAAACAGTGAAAGATTTATTTTCTTGGGTTCCAAAATCACTGCAGATGGTGACTGCAGCCATGAAATTAAAAGACGCTTGCTCCTTTGAAGAAAACCTATGACCAACCTAGATAGCATATTAAAAAGCAAAGACATTACTTTGCAGACAAAGGTCCATCTAGTCAAAGGTACGGTTTTTCCAGTAGCCATGTATAGATGTGAGAGCTGGACCATAAAAAAGGTTGAGCGCCAAAGAATTAATGCTTTTGAATTGTGTTGGAGAAGACTCTTGAGAGTTCCTTGGACTCCAAGGAGATCAAACCAGTCAATCCTAAAGGAAATCAGTCCTGAATATTCAGTGGAAGGACTGATACTGAAGTTGAAGTTCCAATACTTTGGCCACGTGATGCAAAGAGCCAACTCATGGGAAAAGACCCTGATCCTGTGAAAGACTGAAGACAGGAGAAGAAGGGGCCGACAGAAAATGAGATGGTTGGATGGCATCACCAACTCGATGGACATGGGTTTGAGCAAGCTCCAGGAGTTGGTGATGGACAGGGAAGTCTGGCATGCTGCAGTCCATGGGGTCACAAAGAGTCAGACACAACTGTGTGACTGAACTGAACTATGTAATTTCAGGCTATGAGCCCATCCATACTAAGTCTTTATTCATGGAAATTCTGTGATATGGGTTAAGGAAATGTCCCTCCAGAGTTTAATGCTTATTTCATCCTGAAACCAAATTTCAAGCTGAATTCTTAGCTTTAAAGTTTCTAATAGTATCTAACAGTATATTGTATCTAACAGTATAACTGCAAACCCCAACTCTTCGTGAAGTTCAGTTTCAGGGTTTTAAATTCTTATGAGGATGATGATGATTTCACTGATGGTGCAATCTGAGCTTTATGCAAATACTTTAGGTTCCGACTCCTCACCTCAAGTAATCTGAAAGTCTCATCTTTCGTTGCTACAGGACTATTAAAACCCAAACCCCAAATGATGAAGCTGGACAACTTCTCCCAGAATAGCCCCAAATTAGCTCACATGCTCATTTCTTACTTTATTTCTCATATGAATTTCCAGCACTTGGGGAATTTCCATTTACTGAAAGTTCAGTCATATGTATAAATTAGTATTGTTGTAGTCTATTCAGTGTATATAAATGTTTTCAGCAGCAAACTTTTATGATGACTTTGGCCCACTGTCTTACTAGGAGAATTCCCTCTCATTCTTCTATTCACTCCAGTTTGATTCTTGTCCATATCATGCTCTGAAATTACTCATTAGGGTCATTAATAACATGCATGTTGCCAAATATGCTGGACTGTTTTCTGTCCCCTTACTCACTTTTCAACATTACTTAATAAACTTAACCACATCCTCCTTTGAACAGTTCTCTAGTCTTGGCTCCTGTGACAACGAACCTTCCATCTTTCTAATTTTCATTAGTTGTTTTTTGCCTCCATGTGTCATCTTCTTTTCTGCTGCATGTCTCAGCCCTAGGTACTTTCAGCTTTATATATATTCTCCCTTGGTAATTCCCAAGACTTCAAACACATATATGCCAATGATGCCCAAATATAAACCTCTAGTTCAAACCTCTCCTTTGAACTCTACACACGTAATCTAAAGACTTCCTTGAAGCGTGAACTCAGATACCTCACATGCATCTCCAACATGTCCAAAATTAAAATCTTGATCCTCACACCAACCAAATTCATTCCTCATCTAGTCTTTTTCCCTTTAGCAAATGGTCTTCACTCCACATTAATATCAAAGACCCATAGAGAATCATCCTTGATTCCAAATTCTCCCTCTCCACATCAAATATATCATCAGCTCTTTGTCAATTCTTAATCACAGTTTCCCCAGCACAACCACTACAGCTCAAACTTCTCTGAAGTCCTGCAATAGCCTTTTATCTTGTCTTCTGTTTCACTATTTTCCTCCTCTAATTCATTCTCTATACAACAGTTACAGTACTCACTAAAAGTTTGAAGTAAATTACATGTATGAGTGAGTGCTAAGTGGCATGAGTCATGTCTGATGCTTTTTGACGCTACGGACTGTAGTCTGCCGGCTCTTTTGTCCACGGGATTCTCCAGGCAAGAATGTTGGAGGAGGTGGCCATGCCCTCCTCCCAGCGATCTTCCCAATGCAGAGCCTGAACCTGCATTTCTCCTAAATTGGCAGGCGGGTTCTAGCACCACCTGGGAAGCCCCAAATTACATTGAAGTGAAGTCGCTCAGTCGTGTCCAACTCTTTGCGACCCCACGGACTGTAGCCTACCAGCCTCCTCTGTCCATGGGATTTTCCAGGCAATAGTACTGGAGTGGATTGCCATTTCCTTCTCCAATACACCCCTGGTTAAAACTGTGGCTTCTGGTTATATTTTAGATAACATGTAATGCCTCCCATGGCCCCTACTCTGGATAATTTGTCTCCTGTTACATCTTACATGCCTCTCATCTTCTCCTCTGCCTTGCTTACTCATCATGCTACAGCTCACCAATGAGCCCTAACTTCCTTCAGTCACCAAGTTCTTCTCCAAATATAACAGTGTGCTTACTCCTGGATTATCTTGGCTGTCTCTATTTCACCTTTTAGTTCTCAACCAAAATGTCACTCTTCCCACAGTTTAAATGTTACCTCCAAGGAGAGGTCATTTCTATAATCCTATCTAAATGAGGTTTTCTTCATTATTGTACTCTGTTCTTTTCCTTTACAGTAATTTCCACAATTTTAAATTATATATACTTTCTTTGTTTCCACATTCAATCTTTGCTATCCCACTTAACTCTTACTTCCATGAAGATAGGAACCAGATTATTTTGTTCAACTGACAATTATCATGGTGATGTACACTTGTTTGTTGTTATTGTTAGTTGTGTCCAACTCTTTGTGACCTCATGAACTGCAGCACTCCAGGCTCCCCTGTCCTTCACCATCTCCTAAAGTTTGTTCAAATTCATGTCCATTAAGTCAGTGATGCCATCCAACCATCTCATGCTCTGTCAGCCCCTTCTCCTGCCCTCAATCTTTCCCAGCATCAGGGTCTTTTCCCATGAGTCAGCTTCACATCAGGTGGCCAAAGTATAGACTTCAGCTTCAGTATCAGTCCTTCTAATGAATATTCTGGGTTGATTTCCTTTAGGATTGACTGGTTTGGTCTCCTTGCAGTCCCAGGGACTCTCAAGAGTCTTCTCCAAAACCACAGTTCAAAAGCATCAATTCTTCAGCACTCAGCCTTCTTTATGGTCCAACTTTCACATCCATACATGACTACTGGAAAAACCATAGCTCTGATTAGACAGACTTTTGTCAGCAAAGTGATGTCTCTGCTGTCTAGGTTTGTCATAGCTTCTCTTCAAAGGAGCAAGTGTCTTTTAATCTCATGGCTGCACTCATGCTCTGCAGTGATTTTGGAGCCCAAGAAAATACAGTCTGTCACTGTTTCCAATTTTTCACCATCTATTTGACATAAAGTGATAGGACCGGATGCTGTGATCTTAGTTTTCTGAATGTTGAGTTTTAAGCTAGCTTTTTGCACTCTCTTCATTCACCTTCATCAAGATTTGCCCCCTATATTGGTATTATCATGTGGACACTTGCAAACTTTGCAGGTAAATGGAAAAAAAACTACCAGCTTTACTTATACATCTAAGGATGGGAGAGGGGGCCTGAATACACAGAAAAGTTCATACTTATTTGCCTGCATTATAATCTTTTCTGAGCAATAATCCTGAAATTGAACTTAGCCATCCTACCTAGTCAACATAGCCATGGTAGAGAAATGTAATCAAGAAGAAACTCCAGGAGACAACCAGCTCAATCCCCTCTTCATACAGATGAGGAAACCAGAGCCCAGAGGCTCAGAACCACACTCCTAGTTGGCCCCAATGCAGAGCAAAGACCCAGGTCTCCCAGCTCCACAATCATGTCTACACTGGCTGGCTGGCTATGGTCTGGGAAGAAGATTGGTTCTTCTGTGCAATGAATGGAGCAGATGACCAGAGAAACAGGGGGAGGGAAATCTGGCTGGAGAGCCAGGACCACTTGAGTCTAGGGTCTGATGGTCCTGACTTGGGGCAATCAGGCAACTTCCAATCTTCTGATTCATGTAATGTATAGCAAAATGAATACAGTATTGTAAAGCAAAACAAACTAAAAAATAAAAATCAATTTAAAAAAATAAATAAATAAAATAAAATCAAATAAAATCAACAATTAGTCCTGACTACACAAGACCCTGTAGGGTTTCCCAGGTGATGCGAGTGGTAAAGAATCGTCCTGCCAATGCAGGAGACCTGGGTTTCATTTCTGGGTAGGGAATATTCTCTAGAAGAGGAAATGGCAACCCACTCCAGTATTCTTGCCTGGAGAATCCCATGGATAGAGGAGCCTGCTGGGCTATAGTCCATGCGGTCACATAAAGCCAGACACAACTGAGCATACCTTACACACACATAAACCCCTGCACTAGTACTGTGTACCTGAACTTTGCTCTTTCCCAGCATTAGAGTTTATTTCTCTCAAGAGTGAGAGCTCCATGTTTTGAATGAATTTAGATGCCTGACCCTGAATTCTGCCTGCCACCCTGTTTCAGTCCTATGATTCTGGCATTCTTAGATGGCCTGGTCTTAATGACTCAAACCCCTTCCTCCAATAGTATCACTCACCCCATCACCATGAAGTACTTATCACATCTAAATAGTAACTTCTTGATTATAGAGTATTCCATAGTTTTTTTTAACTTCAGAAATGGCAACCCACTCCAGTGTTCTTGCCTGGAGAATCCCATGGACGGGGGCGCCTGGTGGGCTGCCGTCTAAGGGGTCGCACAGAGTCAGACACGACTGAAGTGACTTAGCAGCAGCATAATTATTTGATAGCTGAATTTTCCCAATGCTTTTTGGTCAGGATGTTTGAGGATACAAATCCCATGGAGGAGAACAGTGGTGTATTCCTGAAGATTAGAGAGAGCAGACTCCCCATAGCATTATCTGTGATGGGTGGGTCGGTCAGGAAGTCTTAGAAGGTAAGCTTCTAGAGGACAAGAGCCTGAACAATGAGCACAGACTACACACAGCTCAGTCCTAGCGTGTGTGTGTGTGTGTGTGTGTGACTCTTTGTGACCCCGTGGATGTAGCCCACCAGGCTCCTCTGTCCATGGGGTCATCCAGGCAAGAAGAGTGGAGTGGTTGCCATGCCCTCCTCCAGGAGATCCTGCCGACCTAGAGATCAAACCCGCATCGCCTGCGCCTCCTGCCCTGCGGGTGGATTCTTTACCACTGAGCCACCTGGGAAGCCCCTCACCTTGTGTGGGGGCTTTTACACAGGACCAGCTTACACAGTGCCTTCAGCGCTGAAACAGTGTCTGCACGATGCCAAAGGCATCCAGATGGAAGTGGGGGACTCAGCCACCAGCACAGGCTTCCTCTGCGACGCTGTCTTGTAGAAACAGCCAGCACGGATCGCTGGGGCCTGGAACAGTGGCCGGGCAAGACGCCAGAGGGGAGAAATACTGCCAATGTATGTTTAAATTAAATTAATTAACATTTCTATAACTCTCTACGTGGTATGAGGAACTTCTCACAAATATAGCTTCTCATTTAATCAGAACAACCTCCCTATAAATTAGTTATGGTTATCATTTGCTTTATTTTACAGATAAAAAATTTGTCTCAAGAAAAAATTTACACCACACTACTGGTGAAGAGTGGAGCCAGGAGTTGAACTCTGGTCTTCTCATGGAGTCTAATATAATGATATTAGGGCTTAACTATGTGCCAAGAACTTCCTCTGCCAATGAAACTATATCCTTGTGTAGTAATTAATGTCTGTCCTCTATATAGACAATCAGAGAAAGGACAGGCAAACATAAATGGCTTATATTGCATTACACACCTGGATTTCATATATCTAAATATCTAGAAATAGTATAGATACATCACTGTTGTTCAATCGCTAAGTTGTGTCCAACTCTTTGCACCAAGGAGTGTGCAAAGGACTACAGCACACCAGGCTCCTCTGTCCTCCACTCTTTCCTGGAGTTTACTCAAATACATGTCCATTGAGTTGGTGATGCTACCTAACTGTCTCATCCTCTGCTGCCCGATTCTCCTTTTGCCTTCAATCTTTCCCAGTATCAGGTCTTTTCCAATAATCAGCTCTTCACATCAGTGGTGACCAAAGAGTTGGAACTTCAGTATCAGTCCTTGCAATGAATATTCAGGGTTGATTTCCTTTAAGATTAACTGGTTTGATCTCCTTGCAGTCCTAGGAACTCTCAAGAGTCTTCTCCAATACCATAATATGAAACCATCAATTCTGCCACTGCTGCTGCTAAGTCACTTCAGTCGTGTCCGACTCTGTGAGACCCCATAGACAGCAGCCCACTAGGCTCCCCCATCCCTGGGATTCTCCAGGCAAGAATACTGGAGTAGGTTGCCATTTCCCTTTCCAATGCATGAAAGTGAAAATGAAAGGGAAGTCACTTAGTTGCGTCCGACTCTTAGCAACCCCATGGACTACAGCCTACCGGGCTCCTCTGTCCATGGGATTTTCCAGGCAAGAGTACTGGAGTGCAGTGCCATTGCCTTCTCCAATCATCAAGTCTAGACATAGATAAATATCTGTAGATAAAGACGGAAGGACATCTATAGATAGATATTTGTAGATAGGTATCTATATCCATATAAAATTTTCTACTTTTGTATATTCTCACAGAGTAGTAGGAAACAAAAAAGAAAAGCAATACAAGTGAGGGATAAATTGGATCTATCAGAAGCTCAGTGCATTTTGTTCCATGAGGCCATAATACCGCATACACGAGCCCAGACGGGTTTCACACACCTTCTTGGACTATCCACACCTAACAAGGCATACGCTTCAGTGAAGACTGACAATAATAATCCAATATGTTTGTAAGATTCACAAGTTGACAACGTGGGGCAAGTTGCCAGTTTTGCGTTCCTGAAAGTTATTCTGAGTAACGGCCCTAGTTTAATGGTGTTATGCTCTACAAAGAGAGTTGTGGGTTTGTTATTGTTTCTAGAGCCATTCAGATCAGTGCAACTGTGTTTGCACTCTTTTTCACCAATATGTTTTTATTCATCTCTCATCTTCACATTGGCTGCAGGTTATCTACAAGAGTGACCTGAGGCGGGGGGGAAACACAGCACTGAGTTGGAAATCACTGGGTTCTACAGATTAAAAAGCAAAGAGCCAAAGTTCCCTTCAGAAAATAAAGGAAAGTGATATCAGATGAGAGACAGGCACACAGTCATGTACAGTGACTTTCTCAAGTTTCATGGCAACAAGGAGATAAAAGAGTAGCTGTGTGAAGGGAACACCAAGGACATTATTCCTGAATCAAATGCAAATTTCTGAAGCCTCTCAGCTCAAAGTCAGATCTCCTATTCAGGGCAGACAGATTTTTCTAGAACATCAGTCACTTCACAGCAATTTCAGCTTGTGCCCACTATAAGATGATTTTTGATGTAACAAATATTCATGGATGTCTACACCTAAGCCTGGACTTCCAAATTCCATCCACTCTACAGGTTCAGACAAAACGAGATTGAAAAGTTACACCCAAGCAGTCAGATCTGGGGATAATTATGCACTTCCTCAACTGCAAACTTGAAAAACTCATTAAGAACATATGATTCATGCCCTGTTTACACAAGCATCAGATTGTTAGTATTTCAGTAACATGAATTTCACACGATAGAATTTCATAATTTTATATAAGCCTGTACATGAAACAGGTACCCCTGGCCTCCTTAGAATTATATCTACCAATAACTAATGAGAACTCACTCTATAGCTCATGGAACTCTGATCAACACTCTGTGGCGACCTAAATGAGAAGGAAACCCAAAAAAGAGGGGATATATGTTTACACATGGCTGATTCAGTTTGCTGTACAGCAGAAACTAACACAACATTGTAAAGCAACTATACTACAATAAAAATTAATTTTAAAACATTAATTTTTTAAAAAAGAATTATATTTACCAAAGGTTTCAATGGTAAATGCTACAATCATCCTTACACACTTTAAAAATACAATGTTTTATATCAGTGGTCAGCCAACAATGAAGAGTGGGCCCAATATAGCCCTGAGTCCATTTCTATATGGCTCAGGAGCTCAGACTGGTTTTTATAGTTTAAATACAAGAGTCGACTCATTGAAAAAGACCCTGTACTGGGAAAGATTGAAGGCAAAAGGAGAAGGGGGCAGCAGAGGATGAGATGGTTAGATAATATCGTCGACTCACAGGACATGATTTGAGCAAACTCCAGGAGATAGCAGAGGACAGGAGAGCCTGGTGTCGCAGCTCATGAGGTCAAGAGTCAGACATGACTTAGCGACTGAACAACAACAGCAAACAATAAGAAAATACAGTTGACCCTTGAACAACACAAGGGTTAGGCGCACTGAACCCCCATACAGTTGAAACCCCCTTTTAACTTAATAGTTGGCCCTCCTGATCCCTGGTCTCACATCTAAGGATTCAATCGACTATGGATTCAACCAACCACAGATTGTGCAGGATTAAAGTATTTGCTACTGAAAAAAATCTGTGTTATGAATGGACTTGCACATTCAAACCCACGTTGTTCAAGAGTTAATTGTAGTTGTTTTCAAAAATTCAAAAAACAAAAGAAAAAAGTAAACAGAAACAAATAAGACTCTGCAAGAGAGACTATACATGGCCTCTAAAGCCTAAAATATATAAATTGGTCTTCTAGAGAAAATTTAGTGACCTAATTTTTTTTTTAATATGGACCAATTTTAAAGTCTTTATTGAATTTGTTGCAGTATTGTTCCTGTTTTATGTTTTGGTTTTTTGGCCTCGAGGTGTGTGGGATCTCAGCTCCCCAACCAGGGATCAAACCCACACCCCCTGCTTTAGAAGGCAAAGTCTTAACCACTGGACCACCAGAGAAGTCCCATAGTAACCTATTTTTAATGTTGAGTTGCAAATAAAACTGCTTTCCTTAACTTTATTTTACTTACTGAGGTTGAACAAATACCTGAGCTTGGGGCTGGAAGCTTTGATCTCTGACAAGGGACAGTGACTGCTGAAAGTTCTATGTAGGAAACTCTGAGATGGCACTTAAGACATGGCACAAAGGATGCTCTTATCAATCAGTGAAGCCTCCACAGATGGAGGAGGGTGACATGGGATACAAGCTTCACACACTGTCCTCACTGCCTTATTCCTAGGGAGAGATTTTTTTTTAAGTATATTTATAAATGCAATTAAATATGCAAGAGTAAAAAATACACATTAACAATGCAAGACTACAGAGCACAAAGCCAGCCTGGCCTGGACTATATCACATCACGTGTTCACTGGGTGATTGAAGTTAGCTTTGAGGAGCTGCATACATTAATACTCACACCCAGAGAATTCAGGTCATTGTTTTCAGCTGGGCCTCTTCACAAGTACAGTTGGAGCTTAGTACTCCAGAACCTGGAAGACTCTACACTCAACTTCACAATCAAGCATGCAGATCATTTTAGGAAATATTCATAAATACTGGAGGAGTATTACAATAGCTAGGCTTCCCAGGTGGTGCTAGTGGTAAAGAATCTGCCTGCCAATGCAGGAGACACAGCGATGTAGGTTTGATCCCTGGGTCAGGAAGGTCCCCTGGAGGAGGGCATGGCAACCCACTCCAGTGTTCTTGCCTAGAGAATCCCATGGACAGAGGTGCCTGGCAGGCTACAGTCCACAGGGTTGCAAAAAGTCAGACACGACTGAGCGACTGAGCACACACACACACATTGGTATAACCCGGGATAGCCTGGCTGACTGCTGCCTTTTAGCAGGTTACATATTTTAATGTGCCAACTTTCTTTTCCTGTGCCACCTATGAAGGAAGAGACACCAGTCTCCCAAGAGGAAGGCCAGTTCTGGGTCTGCAGTTATAGGCTGAAAGGAGTAAATAAAATTCCTTTTAACTCTGACAAGGACATAAGCCAGAAACACCACCTCGCTGCCGTGCTTCACTTTCAAAAGCACAGCATGGTATATTTCTGTGGCATGGCTTCAAAATGTATTACCTCATCAATTCATTTCCAAAAAAGTCAAAATAGTGGAGGCAGTCTATTTTGCCAACATTTTGAATCAAAGCTGTTTTGAGTTCTTCAGGCACCAGAAAGCAGCGTTACTTGATGAGCTACATCCTCTCCCGGCAGTGGTGCAGCTTTTGGGCCCAGGGCTGAACATTAATTTATCATTCATGGGTTCCTTCATGCCACAAATACTCACAGAGAGTGGACGCACTGTCGGCTATTCAAGACACGGTTTCCAGACTCAGAACCTAGAGGGAGAGGTAGATGAGGATGCCGGCAATTAAAGGGTAGTTTGGTAAGTGCTGTGAGAGGAATAGTTGAGGTTCTGGGAGAGCCCAGATCAATGGGGATGGGGAGTCAGAGAAGGCTTCTGAGAGAAATTGAAGCCCATGCTAAACTCTCAAAGATGAGAAATTGAACAATGAGATGTAACTTGCAACAGCATCTGCGTGCTCAGGGTATGTGTGTGAGTAGGACACCCTGTACCTCCAGAGGGTGGTGGGGACTTGGAGGAGAGCTGGAAACACACAGCTGACTCACGGTGGGACTGAAGACTGCTGTGGAGCAGCTGGGACTGGGTCACAGCCAGTCACTTTCAGCCAATCGACCTTCAGTACTTGCGCATACAGACCGTAACATAAAAGCATATAATGAAAGTATCATGAGTCCTGAGGAGAATGCATGTCCCAAGCACTTCCTCTGTATTCATTTGCTGGGACTGCCATAACAAGTACCACATGCTTGGAGGCTGTAGCAACAGATGTATTGTCTCTCAGTTCTGGAGGCTGGAATTGTAAAATCAAGATGGTGGCAGGTTTGGTTCCTCCTGAAGGCTGTGAGGTAGACTGTGTTCCATGCCTCTCCCCCAGACTGGTGGTTTGCTAGCCATCTTGTATTTATTTATTTATTTATCTTCTTGGCTGTGCCAGGTCTTAGTTGCAGCATGTGGGATCTAGTGCCCCAACCTCAGGGATCAAACCTGGAGCATTGAGAAAGCAGAGTTTTAGCCACTGGACCACCAGGGAAGTCCCTAGCCATCCCTGACATTCCTTGAAGATGACATTCTTCTTGTTTCTCCCCATCATTTTCTTTCCATATGTGTATTTTTCTCTTCATCAGTTAAGTTCAGTTGCTCAGTCTTGCCCGACTCTTTGTGACCCCATGAATCACAGCACGCCAGGCCCCCTGTCCATCACCATCTCCTGGAGTTCACTCAGACTCACATCCATCAAGTCCGTGATACCATCCAGCCATCTCATCCTCAGTCGTCCCCTCCTCCTCCCGCCCCCAATCCCTCCCAGCATCAGAGCCTTTTCCAATGAGTCAACTCTTCATAGGTATACTTTTTATAAGGACATTAGTCATATTAGATTACGGGGCCATCTTACTCCAGTATGGCCTCATCTTAACTAATCATACCTGCAATGACCTATTTTCAGATAAGGTCATAATCTGAGATCCTGAAGGGTGAATACTTCAACATGTGAATGGGATGGGGGGTCACAGTTCAACCCATGACATTCTCAAATAAGCTAGAGTAAGGGACCATTCTTCCTGCTTCTCCCCACAAAGCAGCAGTGGCAGCAATGACCATGTAGTGATCCCCATCAGTGGAAGGGATGAGAGTCCAGCCACTGGAGCCAGGACCTCAGGGCACCAGGGCAGCAGGGACAAGCAACAATAGGCAAAGCCCAGCATAAGAATAAAACTCTCTCTGCTTGGGGGTTTGGAGTTGACATGCACATTCTAAATACAAAACAGATAACCATGGTCAGAATGGCCATCAACAACAAAAAAATCAACAGACAATAGATGCTAGAGAGGATTTGAAGAGAAAAGGGAACCCTCTTGCACTGTAAGTGAGAATATAAATTGATACAGTAATATGGAGAACAGTATGGAGGTTCCTTAAAAAAATAAAAATAAAACTACCATGTGACCCAACAATCCCACTACTGGGCATAAGTGAAGTGAAGTCGCTCAGTCATGTCGGACTCTTAGCGACCCCATGGACTGCAGCCTTCCAGGCTCCTCCATCCATGGGATTTTCCAGGCAAGAGTACTGGAGTGGGGTGCCATTGTCTTCTCCAACAATCCCACTACTAGGCATATACCTTGACAAAACCATAATTCAAAAAATCACATGTACAGCAATGTTCATTGCAGCATTATTTACAATAGCCAAGACATGGAGGCAACCTACATTTCATCAACAGGGGAATGTATAAACAAGACCTGGTACATATACACAATGGAATATCATTCAGTCATAAAAAGAAACAAAACTGAGTCATTTGTAGAGATGTAGAGATGTGGACGAACCTAACGTCTACCATACAGAGTGAAGAAAGAAAGAGAAAAACAAACATCAATACATTAACGCACAGATATGGAGTCTAGAAAAATGGTACTGATGAACTTATTTGCAGGGCAGGAATAAAAATGCAGACATAGAGAATGGATGTGTGGACACAGTGAAGGGAAGGGGAGGGTGGGATGAATTGGGAGATTAGATTTGACATAAATACTCTATCGTGTGTAAAGTAGGTAGCTGGTGGAAACTGCTACGCAGCACAGGGAACTCAGCTTAGTGCTCTGTGGTGACCTACATGGGTGAGATATGGCTGGGGAGAGCAGGCTCAAGAGGGAGGGGTTATATGTATACACGTGGCCGGTTTACTTCATGGTATAGCAGAAACGAACACAACATTACAAAGTAGCTATACCCCAGTAAATATAAAATAAAATAAATAGCAAGGACCTATGGTTTAAAAACTTAATTTTTAAAACAAGAATAAAACTCTCCCTTTCAGACCCAAATCCCTAGGCAGCGCTTTCCTCCACGCTGATATTTTACCATCCTAGTTAGTCACTGGCTCACAAAAGATGGAGTGAGGCACCCCCTCCCCCCAGGGGTGAGCAGTTTCTCAGGGTGCCCCTGTATTCAGCAATGAGGTCAGGTGGCCCTCCTGAACCAAGTAAAGCTGGCCTTTTCCTATCATCAGGTCAGAAGGCACAAGGCCAGATACTGGAAGCAGAGCCTCTGGGCTTCATGAGGACAGAGAAGGAGGACAGAGAAGGAGGAAGAAGAGCAGGAGGCACCTGGTCCTGTCCTGTTTGAGAGGCTGGAACTCACGACCGAATGTCATTTTCAAATTCGGTCAGTCACACCTGCACAGCATCACCCGCCTGCAGTCACCCTCCTGCCAGTGGGGGAATTAGGCTAATATGTCTCCAGGCAGGTATTCCCCTAGTTTCAGGGGAATGTAGGCACAAACAGGAAAGTAGCTGTGAAAAGGAAACTGTACGCTGTGACAGGATGATGAGTGAGCAGTGAGTGAAGTCCCCTGGGGCCTGTCCTCCCCAGACCCCTTGCCTTCACAGCTCAAGATGAAATCTGAGAAGCAGGACAGAGGAGACCACCAATGGGGTCATTTAGGAGGCTTGAAAGTCACAGGCTCAGCTCATCTAATTATTTTATGGTTGAGGAAACTGAGACTTTAAGACATGAGGAGACTTGCCTAAGGTCTCGCCTAGTGGAAGAATCACTATAAACACTTCATTCCCAAGCTTTCCATGCAAAGCTCTTTTCACAGCATCATTCTGCCCCAAATTGCTTGCCACCCTGTATTGGCTCACTGTTGCTGTCTAGTCGCTCAGTCGAGTCTGACTCCTTTGGGGCCCCATAGACTGTAACCCACCAGGCTCCTCTGCCCATGGGATTCTCCAGGCAAGAATACTGGAGTAGGTTGCCATTTCCTTTTCCAGGGGATCTTCCCAACCCAGAGATTGAATCCAAGTCTCCTGCACGTAAGCAGATTCTTTACCACTGAGCCACCTTGGAAGACCCACATTAACTTACTAAGGCTGGCTTAAAAAGTGCCACTTAGAAATTTATTTTCTCAAAATTCTGGAGGCAGGAAGTCTGAGATTAAGGTGTCAGCAGGGTGGACGTTTTCTGAGGCCTCTCTCCTTGGTGTGTCAATAGCTACCTTCTCCCTGTGTCTTCAAGTGGTCTTTCTTCTTGGGGCACGTTTGTGTCCACATTTCCTCTTCTTATAAGGACACCCATCATACTGAGTTAGGACCCACCCTAATCACCTCATTTTAACTTTATCTTTTTTAAGCCCCTGTCTCCAAAGATAGATAGTCCCATTCTGAGGTGTCGGGAGTTAGGGTTTTGACATATGAATTGAGGACATAGGATTCTGCCCATAATGCCCCCCCCCCCCCCCCCCCAAGAGATTTTCTCAGAAGTTTCTGCTCCATGACCTGCTTTGCTGGAGCCACATGACCCTGCCCTCTGATGAAAGCTGATGGGAAGAAGCCAGCGAGCTCCTGGTTTTGTCACCCTGCAGTTCAGCAGCCAGAAAGTGTTTGTTGTGATAGTTCTGCTCTGGAGGGACAATGGGTGGACCACCTTAGGTTCTCCAGGGGTGGTCTGAACTCAAGATCTGGAGGAAATACTGAGCAGGACTTTAGTTGAGCAGCAACAAAGGATCAGGCTAGGAGAGCAGGGTCTGCTCCAGACAGGACCACAGCCATGCTGAGGAGGAGGAGAAGGAAACACCTGGACTCCAGGGCCAGGTTGGACTCTAGATGAACGTTCAACCACCATACTACTCAGGCTTGGAAGGCTCCCACACTGTGCCTGGGTTTTGAATCTGGAGGTGCATGGTTTTTCTTATTTCCAAGAGTAGCTTGATATTAAAACCCAGTCAACAGGGCTTTCCTGGTGGCTCAGTAGTAGAGGATCTGCCTGCCAATGCCAGAGACATGGGTTTGATCCCAGATCTGCAGAGTTCCCACATGCATCATAGCAATGAAGCTAGTGTGCCACAACTATTTAGCCTATGCTCTAGAGCCTGGGAGCTGCAACTACAGCCAGTGCTCCACAACAAGAGAAGCCACCACAATGAGAAGTCCTAGAACCACAGCTAGAGAGTAGCCCCTGTTTGCCACAACTAGGGAAAAGCCCAGGCAGCAATGAAGACCCAGCACAGACAAAATAAATTAATAAGCTATTTTTTAATAAATCCAATGGGGGGGGCAATCCCAAGATGGTGGAGGAATAGGATGGGGAGACCACTTTCTCCCCTACAAATTCATCAAAAGATCATTTGAATGCTGAGCAACTTCCACAAAACAACCTCTGAACACTGGTGGGGGACACCAGGCACACAGAAAGGCAGCCCATTCTCTTCAAAAGGAGAGAGAAGAGATCCAGCTCCACCCACCAGAACAGACGCAAGCTCCTCTAACCAGGAAACCTGACAGGCCACTAGTCCAATCCCACTCAGAGGGAGCAGGCTCCACAGTAAAGAGGAACCATGAACTTCCAACCTACAGAAAGAGCACCCCAAACACGGCAATCTAAACAAAATGAAAAGGCAGAGAAATATTCAGCAGGTAAAGGAACAATGATAAATGCCCACCAAGCCAAACAAAAGAGGAGACAGGGAGTCTACCTGAAAAAGAATTCAGAACAATGATAGTACAGATGATCCAAAATCTTAAAAACAAAAGGGAGTTACAAATAGACTAGAGACAAGGATTGAGAAGATGCAAGAAATGTTTAACAAGGGCCTAGAAGAAATAAAAAGAATCAATCAATAATGAATAATACAATAAATGAGATCAACAGCACTCTGGAAGGAACCAACAGTACAATAACTGAGGCAGAAGATAGGATAAGTGAGGTGAAAGATAGAATGGTGAAAGAAATGAAGCAGAGAGGAAAAAAGAAAAAAGTAAAAAAAAAAAAACTGAGGACAACCTCAAAAACCTCTGGGACAATGTTAAATGCCCCAACATTCGAATCATAAGAATACCAGAAGAATAAGACAAAAAGAAAGGGCATGAGAAAATACTTTAGGAGATAATAGTTGAAAACTTCCCTAAAATGGGGAAGGAAATAGCCACCCAAGTCCAAGAAACCCAGAGAGTCCCAAACAGGATAAACCCAAGGCGAAACATCCCAAGACACATATTCATCAAACTAATGAAGATCAAACACAAAGGGGAAATATTTAAAGCAGCAAGGGAAAAGCAACAAATAACACACAAGGGGATCCCCATAAGGATAACAGCTGATCTTTCAATAGAAACTCTTTAGGCCAGAAGGGAATGGCAGGACATACTTAAAGTGATGAAAGAGAAAAACTTACAACCCAGACTATTATACCCAGGAAAGAGCTCATTCAAATATGAAGGAGAAATCAAAAGCTTTACAGACAAGCAAAAGTTGAAAGAATTCAGCACCACCAAACCAGCTTTTCAACAAATGCTAAAGGTCTTCTCTAAACAGGAAACACAGAAAAGGTTTATAAACTTGAACCCAAAACAACAAAGTAAATGGCAACAGGATCATACTTATCAGTAATTACCTTAAATGTAAATGGGCTGAATGCCCCAACCAAAAGACAAAGACTGGCTGAATGGATGCAAAAACAAGACCTCAATGTATGCTGTCTACAAGACACCCACCTCAAACCAAGTGACACATACAGACTGAAAGTGAAGGGCTGGAAAAAGATATGCAAATAGAGACCAAAAGAAAGCAGGAGTAGCAATACTCATATCAGATAAAATAGACTTTGAAATAAAGACTGTGAAAAGAGACTACCTAATGAGCAAAGGATCAATCCAAGAAGATGTAACAATTATAAATACATATGCACCCAACATAGGAGCACCTCAATACATAAGGCAAATGCTAACAAGTATGAAAGGGGAAATTAACAGTAACAATAATAGTGAGAGACTGTAATACTCCACTCACACCTATGGATAGATCAACCAAACAGAAAATTAGTGAGGAAACACAAACTTTAAATGATACAATAGACCAGTTAGACCTAATTGATATCTATAGGACATTTCACCCCAAAACAATGAATTTTACCTTTTTCTCAAGTGCACATAGAACATTCTCTAGGACAGATCATACCCTGAGTCATAAATCTAGTCTTGGTAAATTCAAAAAAACTGAAATCATTTCAAGCATCTTTTCTGATCACAATGCAGTAAGATTAGATGTCAACTACAGGGGAAAAAACTATTAAAAATACAAACATGTGGAGGCTAAAAACATGCTTCTGAATAACCAACAAATCATGGAAGAAATAAAAAAGGAAATCAAAATATGCATAGAAACAAATGAAAATGAAAACATGACAACCCAAAACCTATGGGATTTAGTAAAAGCAGTGCTTAGGGGAAGGTTCATAGCAGTACAAGCTTACCTCAAGAAATAAGAGAAAAATCAAATAAATAACCTAACTTTACACCTAAAGCAACTAGAAAAAGAAGAAATAAGAACTCCCCGGCTAGTAGAAGGAAAGAAATCATAAATATTAGAGCAGAGATAAATGAAAAAGAAACAAAGGAGATATAGCAAAAATCAATATAAATAAAAGCTGGTTCTTTGAGAAGATAAATAAAATAGACAAACCATTAGCCAGACTCATCAAGGAAAAGAAAGGAAGAAAAATCAAATCAACAAAATTAGAAATGAAAATAGAGAAATCACAACAGACAACATAGAAATACAAAGGATCATAAGAGACTACTAGCAGCAACTATATGCCCCAAAAATGGACAACTTGGAAGAAATGTACAAATTCCTAGAAAACTATAATCTCCCAAAACTGAACCAGGAAGAAATAGAAAATCCTAACAGACCCATCACAAGCATGGAAATCAGAACTGGCAAAAATCTTCCAACAAACAAAAGCCCAGGACCAGATGGCTTCACAGATGAATTCTACCAAAAATTTAGAGAAGACTTAACACCTATCCTACTCAAACTCTTTGAGAAAATTGCAGGGGAAGGTAAACTCCCAAACTCATTCTATGAGGCTACCATCACCCTAATACCAAAATCAAACATATGCCACAAAATAAAAACAAGGAACTATGGCCAATATCATTAACGAAACTTGATGCAAAAATCCTCAACAAAATTCTAGCAAACAGAATCCAACAGCGTATTAAAAAGATCATACATCATGACCAAGCAGGCTTTATCACAGGGATGCAAGGATTCTTCAATATTTGCAAATCAATCAATGTGATACACCACATTAACCAGTTGAAAGACAAAAATCACATGATTATCTCGATAGATGCAGAGAAAGCCTTTGACAAAATTCAACACCCATTTATGATAAAAATGCTCCAGAAAGCAGGCATAGAAGGAACATACCTCAACATAATAAAAGCCATATATGATAAACAGCAAACATTATGCTCAATGGTGAAAACTGAAAGCATTTCCCCTAAAGTCAAGAACAAGACAAGAGTGTCCACTCTCACCACTACTATTCAACATAGTTTGAAAGTTTTAGCCACAGGAGTCAGAGAAGAAAAAGAAATAAAAGGAATCCAGATTGGAAAAGAAGTAAAACTCTCCTGTTTGCAGATGACATGATCCTCTACATAGAAAATCATAAAGACACCACCAGAAAATTACTAGAGCTAATCAATGAATATAATGAAGTTTCAGGATATAAAATTAATACACAAAAATCCCTTGCATTCCTGCTGCTGCTGCTAAGTCGCATCAGTCGTGTACGACTCTGAGCGTCCCCATAGATGGCAGCCCACCAGGTTTTGCCATCCCTGGGATTCTCCAGGCAAGAACACTGGAGTGGGTCTTGCATTCCTACACACTAACAATGAGAAAACAGAAAGAGAAATTAAGGAAACAATCCCATTCAACATTGTGATGTAAAGAATAAAATACTTAGGAACAAATCTACCTAAAGAAACAAAAGATCTATATATAGAAAACTATAAAACACCGATGAAAGAAATCAAAGATGACACAAATAGAGAAATATACCATGTTCATAGATCAGAAGAATCAATATAGTGAAAATGAGTATACTACCCAAAGCAATCTACAGACTCAATGCAATCCCTATCAAGCTACCAATGGTATTTCTCACAGAACTAGATCAAATAATTTCACAATTTGTATGGAAATACAAAAACTCTTGAATAGCCAAAGCAATCTTGAGAAAGGAGAATGTAACTGGAGGAATCAACTTGCCTGACTTCAGACTATATTACAAAGCTACAGTCATCAAGAGAGTATGGTACTGGCACAAAGACAGAAATATAAATCAATGGAACAAAAATAGAAAGCCCAGAGATAAATCCATGCACTATGGACACCTTATCTTTGACAAAGGAAGCAAAAATATACAATAGAGAAAAGACAATCTCTTTAACAAGTGGTGCTAGGAAAACTGGTCAATCACCTGTAAAAGAATGAAACTAGAACATTTTCTAACACCATACACAAGAATAAACTCAAAATGTATTAATGATCTAAATGTAAGACCAGAAACTATAAACTCCTAGAGGAAAACATAGGCAAAACACTCTTTGACATAAATCACAGCAAGATCCTCTATGACCCACCTCCCAAAGTAATGGAAATAAAAGCAAAAGTAAATAAATGGGACTTAATTAAACTTAAAAGCTTTTTAACGATGAAGGAAACTGTAAGCAAGGTGAAAAGACAGCCTTAAGAATGGAAGAAAATAATAGCAAATGAAGCAATGACAAAGAATTGATCTCAAAAATATACAAGCAGCTCATGCAGCTCAATATCAGAAAAATAAACTCAATCAAACAATGGGCCAAAGAACTAAACAGACATTTCTCCAAAGAAGGCATAGAGATGGCTAACAGACACATGAAAAGATGCTCAACATCACTCATCAGAGAAATGCAAATCAAAACCACAATGAGGTACCATCTCACACTGGACAGAACAGCTGCCATCAAAAAGTCTACAAACAATGCTGGAGAGGGTGTGGAGAAAAGGGAACCTTCTTACACTGTTGGTTGGAATGCAAACTAGTATAACCACTATGGAGAACAGTGTGGAGATTCCTTAAAGAACTGGAAATAGAACTGCCATATGACCCAGCAATCCTACTGCTGGACATACACACCAAGGAAACCATAACTGAAAGAGACATGTGTACGCCAATGTTCATTGCTGCACTGTTTACAATATCTAGGACATGGAAGCAACTTAGACGTCCATTGGCAGACAAATGGATAAGAAAGTTGTGGTACATATACACAATGGAATATTCAGTTCAGTTCAGTCGCTCAGTCATGTCCAACTCTTTGTAGCCCCATGGACTGCAGCATGGCAGGCCTCTCTGTCCATCGTTAACTCCCAGAGTTTACCCAAACTTATCTCCATTGAGTCAGTGATGCCATCCAACCATCTCATCCTCTGTTGTCCCCTTCTCCTCCCGCCTTCAATCTTTCCCAGCATCAGGGTCTTTTCCAATGAATCAGCTCTTGGCATCAGGTGGCCAAAGTATTGGAGTTTCAGCTTCAACATCAGTTCTTCAATGAACACTCAGGACTGATCTCCTTTAGGATGGACTAGCTGAATCTCCTTGCAGTATAAGGGACTCTCAAAGGTCTTCTCCAATTACTCAGCTATTAAAAGATGCATCTGAATCAGTTCTAATGAGGTGGATGAAACTGGAGCCTATTATACAGAGTGAAGTAAGTCAGAAAGAGAAACACCAATACAATATATTAACACATATATATGGAATTTAAAAAGATTGTAATGATGACCGTATGTGTGAGACAGTAAAAGCGACACAAAGAACAGACTTTTGGACTCTGTGGGAGAAGGCAAGGGTGGGATGATTTGAGAGAATAGCATTGAAATGTGTGTATTACCATATGTGACATAGATGATCAGTCCAAGTTTGATGCATGAAACGGGGCACTCAAAGCCGGTGCACTGGGACAACCCAGAACGATGGGATGGGGAGGGAGGTGGCAGGGGTTTCGAGAGAGTGGACACATGTACACCCATGTCTGATTCATGTCAATGTATGGCAAAAACCACCACAATATTGTAAAGCAATTAGCCTCCAATTAAAATAATTAATTTTAAAAATCCAATCAACAAATCAGTGTACCCAACACCTGGAATACCCATAACATCCAAAAGAACCCTGCTCTAGATCACTCTCTTTTCTCATATACAAAATGCACATGACCCGTGACCGAGAAAAAACACAACCATATGCACTCTACTTTCTCTGAGACCAGGAAAGTCTTGAGAAGTTGAAACAGAGTTGAAACCACCCAGCTCCCTGAAAAAACAGGGGAATAAGTTTTGGAAATAAGAGCCTAGAGAAGCAGTCTACCATCATCACATAGCACTGGACTGCACTCTTTCTACATGCAACCTGAGTTGCATCTAAGACAAAACTAATTTCAAATACACAGAAGGAAGAAAGAACTGTGATTTATTCATGAATGTCCATGAATGTCCTCCCCTCTCAATGGTACTCCTCACTGTCCTTTTGAGAACATTTCAAAATGGAGAAATTTCAAGAACCTCACATCTTTATCTCCTTGCTTGTAGTTTACCCCATTATATGACAATTAGTTACCGATCTGCCTTTCTCAGGGTAGTACCTCTAGGAGTAAAAGCAGTTAGATTCCATCCTTTGCCATTACATGTGAAGGAATGATATTTTTATTCTTCTTTAACTTTTTCCTTTTTAGATTAAGCCCTCTGTTCCTTTGCCCACATCTGTCATTCTCTAGAGTCACTTCAATTCTCAAAATATTTATTTGGTTGCATGCCTGCTCAGTAGTTGTGGTGTACAGGCTTAGTGGCCCCTTGGTATGTGGGATCTTAGTTCCCCGACCAGGGATAGAACCTGCATCCCCTGCATTAGGAGGCTGATTCTTAATCACTGGATCATCAGGGAAATCCCGAGACTCACTTCAATTTTGCCTTCGTCTTTCTGATAGCCACGATCCTCAGGTACACTATAAGACTTCACAGTCACTAAGTGAAAGCCCCTCTGGAGCAGAAAACAGGTCCCTGGTTTTTGTTCCACTTCCTCACTATCTCTCTGCAGTGCCCCTCACACAGAAGGGAAAAATCAAATAACCATTATTCCGATTATTTGTGGCCAGAAGACCTGTGCTCCCCAGGGCAATGAGATTCACATGCCTCACCAAGATGCTGGGCCCCTCTACCTTCTAACTGGTGCTCAGTTACATCGTTGTCTCTGTACTATCAACTCTTGTTCATCTGAAGCCACATGGAGGCTACTGATTTACTTCACCCCTGAGCCTTTCTATCAGCTCTGGGAAAATTTCAGATATATAACATAAGCTTTTCTCTGACCCTAAACTTGCTCAGCTGTCAATGGAGGGATGGGAAGTGGGTCAGAAAAACATCTTAACCTTGGAACAACTTCCCTCAGTAACTTTAGAGATCTCTGGATGAAACCTTCCCTTTTAGAATGAACAATTTCTTGCCAAGAGATACCACAAAAGGCTTCAGAGGTAAAACCACACTGACAATGGCTGATGAGGAGGTTGCTGGGTTAGCTGAGTAAATACACACTGTGCTCCTACAGGAAATGGCTGGGGGAAGGGGAGAAGCCTGTGTGGACAGGGTAAAAAAAGGTGACTTTTTTCTGATCATGCCTAAGTATCCCTTTTTTGTAAAACAGTTGAGCTGTTAACTTCTGTGCTAAGGCACGTATGCACTTTGGAAAGGTAATTTGAAAGCGAGTTGAGCCATGACAAATAGGGACAGCTGGCCTAATTGAATCATTTGATCTAAGACAGCTCAACTTGGTTATCCTCGCTGCAACCCACACCGATATTAGCGAGTGAATCATTAGCCATGAAATCATGTCGACTTTCCCGACTGCCGTGCTCTTGACATGACAGCGATCGCAGCCTGCCTTTCATTAGAGCCCCGATAAGTTCTTTAGTCTGTCAGGAAGACAACAAAGCAGCTTGGAAAACTTTTAGGCTGAGCCTCAGAAAGCCATTTGCTCCAACGTGCCACATAGAGAATTTCAGAGAAAGACAGGGCTTGACTTAGCTACATGAGCAAGTCAGGAGCATCTAAGCAAGTTCTCCCAGGCTGGATGCTGTGAAGCCTCCCAGGCATCCACACCATGAAGGTAAAATGACTTTACTTTGTGAGCACCAGTTTCTGGGAGAGTGGGCTGTAAGTGGAATCATGATAAACTCTTTCACACTTGACCTACAGACATCCCTAATGGGAGTCTTCATGTATGGAGGACAGTCTTGTCATCTTTCGCTTGGTTTTTCAAGGAATGCAAGGGGCGAGTTCCTCTTTTCACTGGGTTTGTCAAAGGTGAGGAGGCATCTAAGGCAGCCCCAATGGAGGGGCTGGTCCCCTGGAAAGTGGATCGAGCCCTGGGGTCCAGACAGCACAAAAGCTTTAGGGAAACATACTACATCCATCCCAGGGGGCGCTAGTGGGAAAGAATCCGCCTGCCAATGCAGAAGATCCAGAAGATGAGGGCTTGATCCCTGGGCGGGGAAGACTCCCTGGAGGCGGGCATGGCAACCCACCCCACTCAGTATTCTTGCCTGGAGAATCCCATGGACAAGGAACCTGGTGGGCTACAGTCCATGCGGTGGCAAAGAGTCACATATGATTGAGCACAAATACATTACATCCTTAACTTGCTCCCTTCTTTAGGTCCTTCTCTCAAAACTGCCCCTGAAAGAACAGTGGCCTTGATTCCCATCGCAAACAGAGATGGGGACAAGGGCTTCTGTGTGGATCAGGAAGAGGGAGGCAGGGAAGGAGAGAAAGCAATACCAGATGCCTCTGTCTCCAGCAATGCTGCTGGAGATGCACAGACACTTTGGAATCTCTGAAAGGTGCCTCAGAACTGTCTGCAGGGGGCAGGAAGAAGGAGGCTCTTATCCACCTGCTGCTGCTCCCAGCTGGTCAGAGATGGCCCCACAGGAATTAACTCCTTACACCTCCCACATGTGAGTGCCTAGCCCTCTCCTCGGCTGCCCCACACAGAGCACCAGCACTGTTCAGAACAGCACAACCAAGGCAAGAAACGAACCAGCTGCTGCTCCCCCGGCCTCACAAAGCCCTCCTAGAGCTGGTCTCCTGGCTTACAAGCTGGGCCGGTAAGATTTGGAAGCAATTATATTGGTAAGAGTTAACAGAAATGGAAGTGTAGCTTGGATACTCTTTGTGGCAGGCAGGATGGAAAATAACTGATACATGTAGAGACTCCCCCAAAAGCCTGAATAAACAATGACATTTGCAGATAACTTTAAAGCAAAAAATGACATCAAATTTAGAATGGAATGGAGCTGAGACCAAGAAACAAGAATGGATATGGCTCACGTTAACAGCTATCTAAACAATAGGTGGGTCTGAAAAGCAATGACAGAAATCTCTTAAAATGAATGCTGAGTTGGAAAGCCCCCCAGTGCTGTTAGGTACCTGTGTGCATTACACGCACAACAACCAGTCTGAATCACAAACTTTCTGAGCTAGACAGCAGCTTGGAATTCATCCCTTCTACAGCTTTGATTATTACAAATAAGATAATCAAGGGATTTCCATGGTTGTCAGTGGTTAAGAGTCTACCTTGCAATGCAAGGACAGGGGTTCAATCCCTGGTTGGGGAACTGAGATCCCACATGCCACAGAGACACCAACCCCATCCACCGCAACTGAAATACACGAAGCTACTCAAGAGACATGACAGGGTAGGGCCAAGAGCTACGATAAGATCCCTGGAAATTTAGGGAGGTGAAAGCTGACTGGAGATGTGAAGAAAGGGCTTGAGGATGGCCTTTGAGGCACTTGAGAATAAAAGAAAATGAAGGAGGAATGATCCTCCTGTGGTTGAAAAGAGAGGACAGAGAAGCCCCAGTGCATGAGGAAACTGTAGCAGACAGCTCAATTCACCTCTCTGAGCTTATTTTCTTTTCTCCTAAATGAAGGGGTGTAGTTGTAGTAACAAAAAAGTTTATTCACTGGAATCCTTCATGAAACAAACTGGTATTTTTCTGAAAGAAAGACCCTGATAAACCAAAGCAGACTTGAGTACTAAAGGTACTCCAGTAATGATGTAAAATATGAAGAATGAAGGGGTTGTGTTTTTTTTAACATGGAGTAGAATAGTGGGCTTCCCTGGTGGCTCAGGTGGTAAAGAATCTGCCTACAATGCAGGAGACCTGGGTTTGATCCCGTGTTTGAGGAGATCCCTTGGAGACAGGCATGGCTACCCACTCCAGTATTCTTGCCTGAAGAATTCCATGACTAAGAGGATCCTGGTGGGCTAGAGTCCATGGGGTTGCAAAGAGTTGCACACGACTGAGTGACTAACCATAACTAAGAGAATGAGAAGACGGGAAAAAAAGAGGGAGAGAAGGGCAAAATAAATGATAGAATATGGTACCAAATATAATGTGACACGCTAATGACCTCTCAGATACTCATGAAAGCACACCCTAGATCACACATGCTTAGCATGATGAGATTTCTTATGGAAACAGGTGGAGTTCTGCATCCCAGGTGGTCATGGGCAAAAACGGGTGTAGCATCAAGGATGCGGGAGCCAACTGGCGTCTGCTACACCGTACAGGGTGAGGGCTCTATATTCATGACCTGGGGCGCCATAACGAGCGACCACAAAAGGCGAGGCTAAAGACAACAGAAATGTGTTCTCTCACTGTTCTAGGGGCCAGGAATCCAAAGTCAAGGTGTCAGCAGAAACTGGTTCCTCTGGAGGCTCTAGGGAAGAACTCTTCCTGCCTCTTCCAGCTTCTGGAAGATTCCAGCAATCTTTAGCATCCCTTGGCTTAAACCTGCATCTTTCTGAACACTGCCTCTGTCATCACATGGCCTTTCTCCCTGTGAGTCTCTGGGTCTCTCCACATTTCTTTATCTTTATAGGGACACTAGTCTTTGGATGTAGGGTCTATTCTACTCTAGTATGACTGCATCTTAACTTGAGTACATCTGCAAAGATCCTATTTCCAAATAAGGTCACAGTCTCGGGGTTAGGACTTCAGGGTGTCTTTTTGAAGGACATGATTCAACTCACAATAGGCCCTGAAATATCCCGGAAATACTTTGTATGTGTTTTACTCTGAGAAGCTGAAAGTAGTTATGTAATAGTTGCGTTATTAACTGACAGGCTCACAGAAGCAAGGACAATCCATTTTCTTGTGATGTTTTCATACAAAGCCTTTGACTCCTCTTGGCCGGCCCAGAGTGTGGGGTCAAGAAGAGTGGAAGGACAGAGCTGATGGATCCTTACAGCTTCCTCAGTTCAACGGTAGTTCAGAGAAGCATCCAGGTGATCGTGCTCAGGGTAGAGTCATCTGCTAACAGGCACTCAAAGAACACAGTGCCCGGCCAAGCCTCAGAACTCCTCAGGTAACTCTCTGGGAACCCAGCATACAGGAAGGCTCTCCATGCCTCTATTTCACTCCTCACTATTTTTCTTTCCTACTCTCATGTGGTTTAGGTGTGCTGATCCCAAGTCAGTACTTTCATGTTATGCAACAAAATCATCCACCTCGTTATTACACGATTCTGAATGCATGCCAAGGTTGAGAACATTTCTACCTCTCGGTTCTAATTATTACAGATCCTAATCAAAGCATTTCATAGGACTCCAGATTTATTATATGTCTGGTGGCTTTAGGTCACATGCTTTTCTCCTTGACCTAAAAAACCCTTTTGATTTGCCTCTTCTGGACTGGAGAGAGTCTGATGAGTTTTAAGGGCTCAGACAGCTTGTCTGTTTTTGATATCTCCTTTCCTTTCTGTTACTAATATTCTTTGCCAATCTACTACTCTTGCCCCCACCTATTGAAACCAGACTGGAAGGTTCTCAATACCCCCTCACTGAGCATCTCCACAGAACTCTCATAATTTGTCTGTGCTGTTACCCTTCTCTCTCTCTCTCTCTCTCTCTCTCTCTCTCTCTCTCACACACACACACACACACACACACACACACACATTCATATTATTTCAACTGTGCTGTCAACCCCTTTAGGGCAGGATCCATGCCTCATTCTTCTCTGCATGTTTTATAACACTGAGCAGAGTCTCTAACATATGGTAAGTTGGTTTTAAAATTATGAATATCGTGAAATTAAACTTGGGAAGCTTATTTCCATCTTTTTAGGGCCCAGACTCCCCTGAATCGCAACATTTTCAAGGCAGTGAAGCTCACAAAGAGACAGGCAATTCATGTCTGGCTTATTCACACACACAAGGATAACATCCTACTCATTCTAACGAAGAGATTATGTTTATGGAGAGAGTGTAATTCTTCCAGGAATGGGCCCAGATTGTGCTAAAGATCTGGTGGAAGAGAGAAACAACACAGCTTTGTCTCTGCCATGAGGATATCAGGCTCAAGGGAGGAAACACACCTCAATGCCCATCTTCAAATGCCGCAGCAGAGATCTGGCCCCACGCAAAGTGAGATGCAAAGCTGTTGCTACTGCAAAGAAGTTGGAAAATTCCTACCAGGCTGAACTTCCTTGTCATACTGGAAATAGGACTACTGTGCCTACCCCACCCTTTCAAGGCTCTCTGGCTGGCTTCCACATGCATTGTAATAGGCCTGTATGAACTAGCAAACTTTTGTTTTTGGGGTTTTGAGTTTCTTTTTTTTTTAACTTTTTATTTTATATTGGGTGTGGCTGATTAACAATGTTGTGACAGTTTCAGGTGGACAGCAAAGGGATCCAGCCATATATATGCATGTATCCATTCTCCCCCAAACTCCCCTCCCATCCAGGCTGCCACAAACACTGAGCAGAGTTCCCCATGCTCTACAGTAGCACCTTGTTGGTTATCCATTTTAAATACAGCAGTGTGTACATGTCCATCTCAAACTCCCTAACTAACCCTTCCCCCACTTCCCTTCCTGACAACCACAAGTTCATGAACAAGCAAACTTTAAATCCAGGTGCCACAGACTGAATATTTGTGTCCCCAAGATTCATATGTTGAATCCTAATGCCTGATGTAAAGGTACTAGGAGGTAGGGCTTTTGGGACATGCTCAGTCTGTGAGGGTAGAGCCCTCATGAACAGAATTAGTGCCTTATGAAACAGGCTCCAAGACAGTACGGTACTGGCACAAGGACAGAAATATAGATCAATGGAACAAAACAGAAGCCCAGAGAAAAATCCATGCACCTATGGACACCTTATCTTTGACAAAGGAGGCAAAAATATACAATAGAGAAAAGACAATCTCTTTAACAAGTGGTGCTGGGAAAACTTGTCAACCACCTGTAAAAGAATGAAACTAGAACACTTTCTAACACCATACACAAAAATAAACTCAAAATGGATTAAAGATCTAAATGTAAGACCAAAAACTCTTAGAGGTAAACACAGGCAGAACACTCTCTGACATAAATCACAGCAAGATCCTCTATGACCCACCTCCCAGAGTAATGGAAACAAAAATAAACAAATGGGACCTAGTTAAACTTAAAATCTTCTGCACAACAAAAGGAACTAGAAGCAAGGTAAAAAGGCAGTCTTCAGAATGGGAGAAAATAACAGCAAACGAAGCAACTGACAAAGAATTTATCTCAAGAATATACAAGCAGCTCTTGAACAGACATTTCTCCAAAGAAGACATACAGATGGCTAAAAAACACATGAAAAGATGCTCAACATCACTCATCAGAGAAATGCAAATCAAACCACAATGAGGTACCAACTCACGCTGGTCAGAATGGCTACCATCAAAGAGTCTACAAACAATAAATGCTGGAGAGAGTAAAGGGAACTCTCTTACACCGTTGGTTGGAATGCAAACTAGTACAGCCACTATGGAGAACAGTGTGGAGATTCGTTAAAGAACTGGAAATAGAACCGCCATATGACCTAGCAATCCTGCTGGGCATACCCACCAAGGAAACCAGAATTGAAAGAGACACATGTAAGCCAAAGAGAAACATGTACTCCAGTGTTCATTGCAGCACTGTTTACAATATCTAGGACATGGAATCAACTTAGACGTCCATCAGCAGATGAATGGATAAAGAAGTTGTGGTAATCATATACACAATGGAATATTTAGTTCAGTTCAGTTGCTCAGTCATGTCCGACTCTGGCATGAATTGCAGCATGCCAGGCTTCCCTGAAAGTGAAAGTGAAATCACTCAGTCGCATCTGACTCTTTGTGACCCCATGGACTGTACCCCACCAGGCTTCTCCATCCACGGGATTTTCCAGGCAAGAATACTGGAGTGAGTTGCCATTTCCTTCTCCAGGGAATCTTCCCAACCCAGGGACTGAACCCAGGTCTCCCACATTGCAGGCAGACGCTTTAACCTCCGAGCCACCAGAGAAGCCTTCAGTTCAGTTCAGTCGCTCAGTCGTGTCCGACTCTTTGCAACTCCATGAATTGCAGCACGCCAGGCCTCCCTATCCATCACCAACTCCCAGAGTTCACCCAGACTCATGTCCATCAAGTCGATGATGCCATCCAGCCATCTCATCCTCTGTCATCCCCTTCTCCTCCTACCCCCAGTCCCTCCTAGCATCAGAGTCTTTTCCAATGAGTCAACTCTTCCCATGAGGTGGCCAAAGTATTGGAGTTTCAGCCTCAACATCAGTCCTTCCAATGTACACCCAGGACTGACCTCCTTTAGGATGGACTGGTTGGATCTCCTTGAAGTCCAAGGGACTCTCAAGAGTCTTCTCCAACACCACAGTTAAAAGCATCAATTCTTTGGCGCTCAGCTTTCTTTATAGTCCAACTCTCACATCCATACATGACCACAGGAAAAACCATAGCTTTGACTAGACGGACCTTTGTTGGCAAAGGAATGTCTCTGCTTTTTAATATGCTGTCTAGTTTGGTCATAACTTTCCTTCCAAGGAGTAAGTGTTTTTTAATTTCTTTGCTGCAATTGCCATCTGCAGTGATTTTGGAGCCCAGAAAAATAAAGCCAGCCACTGTATCCACTGTTTCTCCATCTATTTGCCATGAAGTGATGGGACCAGATGCCATGATCTTTGTTTTCTGAATGTTGAGCTTTAAGCCAACTTTTTCACCCTCCTCTTTCACTTTCATCAAGAGGCTCTTCAGTTCCTCTTCGCTTTCTGCCATAAGGGTGGTGTCATCTGCATATCTGAGGTTATTGATATTTCTCCCAGCAATCTTGATTCCAGCTTGTGCTTCTTCCAGCCCAGCATTTCTCATGATGTGCTCTGCATATAAGTTAAATAAGCAGGGTGACAATATAAAGCCTTGACATACTCCTTTTCCTATTTGGAACCAGTCTGTTGTTCTATGTCCAGTGATTCATGTCAATGTATGGCAAAAACTACAAAATATTGTGAAGTAATTAGCCTCCAATTAAAATTAAAAAAAAAAAAAAACAGGCTCCAGAGACATCCCTTGTCCCTTTCACTCTGTAGAAACACAGCCAGAAGGCGCTGTCTATGAACCAGAATAGGGTCAAGCTGGCCTTGATCTCGGACTCCCCAACCCCAGGACTGTGAGCAACACATTTATACTGTTTGTAAGTCACCCAGCCTGTGGCAATTTGTTAGGGCACCCTTAGGGGACTAAGGCTTAAGGAGAGCAATGAAGCCTCCACACAAGCCCCTCTAAATACCATGTCATTAAGCAAAGGTGAACAATAATGAAATCTTTGGCAATAGGATCCACCACTTTCAAGTTTGTGATTTTTGTTTCCATTTTTCACGATACAAATACTCCTCTGATTTTTCGGGTTAACTAGGCAGTTTGGAAGAGAATGTGTCTACCTTTTCAAAGATGTCCAGTGCTTTCCCCAAATATTTCCTTTCTTTATTCTTCCCTGATCTGCACATCATTTTCTCCTGAGCAGACAACATGCCATGTGCCAGTTGGGCCCAGACTGCAGAAGGCTTGTCTCCAAAGTAGGTACATGCCCAGAGCATTGACAAAAGACAAGAGAAAACTGCACAGAGGAAGGTTTTCTAGGAATAGATGAAGTAAAATGATCTAAATCTAGGTAGTCATCATTATACATCAGGTGGCAGAAATTTTTTTAAAGCATAATGTCAAATGCAGATACTACTCTATGTGTACAAATTTATTTTTCAATGTATATTCCCATGCCTTCACCTCTTTGCCTGTTCCAACCTACAGGAAGGAAAGAAAAAAGGGAGGAAGAGACGGAGGAAGGAAGGAAGCAAGGGAAATTTGCAATAATCTGTTTTAAATAAGACCAAGTAGCTCTATTTGAGTCCCCCAATCTTGACAGCATGTTATAAACATCACTAACTGTTTTGTAATTAATAATGGAAGAACTTATTTTCAATCAACAACAAAAAATACTCCAAGCATTATCAGTGAGTCACTTTCAAGTTACCTGCTCCCCAGCTCCTATCAAAATTCCTGCTGTTAAAAAGCTATAGAAACAAGCAAAGAAAACAATTCTCAGAGTGGTACACAGCAGATCTCCTTCAGTTCTATGCTCTGACCTCATGGAACCATGTTACTTAAGTTCCTCACAAACATGTTCTCCCTGCGCTGCAGTTTCACCATAAGGGAAATTCACCCCCGCATGTTATTAAAATCATGTCGAGGTAAAGGACAAGATTCACTGTCATATGTGGGCCCTCTGTAAGTGACTTGCTTTGGCATTCAAGGGACAGAAGAATTCTGTTTCATTTGGGGAGGAGGACTGGTGACTGGAGGAGAAATTTGACTCCATGTTTGACCTCTGAATACTGAAAGTGTTTACACCCCTCCTGTCCCCTTGTGGGGGCTTCCCTGGTGGCTCAGTGGTAAAGAATCCGCCTGCCAAAGCAGGAGACTGGGTTCGATTCTTGGGTCGGGAAGATCCCTGGAGGCCCCTTCTTCATGCCCACCTAACACATCCAGGAATCCCTTGTTCCAGGAGATTTACCAGTCTGATAGACTGTAAACTCAGATAGCCTGGCATTCCCAGAACGTAATGCAGGCTGGGCACTGAGCAAAAGTTTGATGAATGAATAACTGAAATTCAGGTAGAGAAGCGATTTGCATAAAAGCAGGGCAGAGATTAATGTATGGCAGGAAAAAGGAAAAATGAGGTTTCTTCTGTAGCTTAGAAAACAAGAAATACTCAGCAGAAGCTCCAGCCTCTGGGATTTCCCCGGTGATGCAGTGATTTGGACTTTCACCTTCCAGTGCAGGGGTGTGGGTTTGAGTCCTGGTTGGGAAACTAACCAAAAAACCAGGAGACGTGGGTTCAATTCCTGGGTTGGGAAGATCCCCTGGAGGAGGAAATGGCAACCCACCCCAGTATTTTTGCCTGGGAAATCCCATGGACAGAGGAGCCTGGCAGGCTGCAGTCCATGGGGTCGCAAAGAGTCAGACACGACTGAAGTTCCTCAGCACACCACAAACACCCAGTGACTATGGCAGCCAGTGTGGGCTGTCTGTGGCCAAAACACTAGAACATAAACATCAGAAGTAATATGTAACAAACTCAATGAAAACTTTAAACATGGTCCACATCAAAAAAAAAAAAAAAAGAAAGCAAAGAAACCCCAACCTCTGACATTCAAGCCCAGTTAAGCTGCAGTGTGACATCTAATTGCCCAAGCCCTACACCACCACAGCCCTCTCATTGAAATCACAATTTACTTCCTCAAAGTGAAACTTCATTAAATATTAGTTTAATTTAATGTTTTCCAGATTAATTCAAGATTAATTTATATCCAGGCATTTTCACAGCCCAAGCAGTATCTCTCCTTTCTGTCACTTCTATCATCCCACAGACAGCAGAAAAAAGGAAAATGTCGGTGACTGAGTGCCAGGATAGAGTAAATAGAAGGAGATGTAATTAAACTATTACATATCTTTACCTCAAGTGTGGGGAAAAAAAGAAAACCACCATAAATTTGCCAGTGAGTAGAGTAGTATGCATATCAGGAAGCCTGATAAATAAAAACTTTGCAGACAGGACAAGTGGGGTTTACAAGAGGACCTGGGCTGAAAATCAGATCCTGTACTTAACCCTACATATTCTTCCTAAAGGGCTTCCCAGGAGGTGCTAGTGGTAAAGAATCTAACCAACAATGTAGGAGATACAATCTAGGACACATGAGTTCAATCCCTGGGTCGGGAAGGTCCCCTGGAGGAGGAAATGGCAACCCACTCCAGTATGCTTGCCTGGAGAATCCCATAGACAGAGGAGCCTGGAGGGCTACAGTCCATGGGATTGCACAGAGTTGGAGATGACTGAGGAACTGAGCACACATGCGCGTGCGTGCACACACATTGTTCTTAAGTCCATGATGTGTATTTTTGCTGAAAGAATCTTTTATCTTTTGTCCAGTCTACCCTAATCCAGTCTACCCTGACCAGCTAGAGAAGCCAGCGATAGAAACAAAGAAGGAGCAGTGAGAGAAATGAGAAGACGGCAAAGCAAAGGGGGTCACCTGATCACAGAAGTTAAAGAAGCAATGAGGGATCTGTCACTACTTTAAACAGAAAACGTCATGAGGATTTTGATCTCCATATGATGATCATCCCATCAACCCTTTATTCTTAAATACAGCTTAACTGTGCTTCAACACTTTCCTTGGATAAAGAAGTACATTGAGAAATACCTCATTGCAAAAGTATAAACCTGAAATGTGAAAAACAAATGCATGTTACTATCAGACCAAGATACTTACATGATGTAAAACATTAAATAAATAAACCATTTAGACTAGTCCTCTTAAACTGAGCAAATGGAATCCAACAGGACAGCTGTTAATATTATCTTCCTCCATAAAGAGAAACCTTGATGACTCATTTAGAGCTTCATAAATTGTGCTTTTTCCCTGCTTGGTATAAAGAGGGTTTTTTCATCCAGTCTGTGATTTAGTATGTATGGCTAGCCTTCATTTGCAGTGTAAGATCATACCAGCCTGTTCTTCCAGATCTGAAAACTCTCGCTCACTCAAGCACCATGCACCTCATTCAAGCAAATTCACTGACATTAAGCTGAAAACACACACACATTTAGTAGCAATCTAATTCCTCCAATTTATTTCTGCATAAACCCCCTTCCAAGATAGCATGCTTTTTGAATATATATATATATATATATAGCATACATATGTGTGTATTATGCATTATAGAAGAATCACAAGAAAGTTATTATTAAGAAATAAATCATCTCAAAACAATCTGAAGTCTCTGTGTATTTCTCTGAAATTGCATCTTTCTCCTTTTCTTCACCTAAGATCATTGCTTCTTTACATTGACTTTATGTGCATGCAAGATGGACCACCCTGTGAGAAATACTGGACTATTCTTTCTGAGTTATCAAGGTTTATACCAAAGGCTTAGGGCTTCCTTCGTGGCTCAGTGGTAGAGAACCCTCCAGCCAATGCAGGAGACCCGGGTTAGATCCCTGGATCTGGAAGATCCCTGGGTGGGGAAGATCTCCTGGAAAAGGAAATGGCAACCTACTCCAGTATTCTTGCCTGGAGAATTTCATGGACAGAGGAGCCTGACGGGCTACAGTCCATGGGGTCACAAAGAGTCAGGCACAACTTAGTGACTAAACAACAACAAATATCAAAGGTTAATGAACTTTCTTTCTCAAATGAAAATTATAAAAAAGAAACAGTTTGTAAAAAGCATCAAAACAAGGGAGTTTTGGTTAGCACTGGGGAGGAGGCTCCAAGATTTGTGTTTCTGGTTCTTCCTCTCTCTCTCTCTCCTATGACTGCAGCCCTGGAAGCAGCTCAAGAAGTCCCTAACTCTATGACCAATGACAAAGAAACACCCAGTGCCAATCCCATTGAATATTGTTGTTGTTTAGTCGCTAAATCATGTTTGACTCTTTTGACCCCATGGACTGCAGCACGCCACGCCAGGCTTCCCCGTCCTATCTCCCAGAATTTGTTCAAACTCATGTGCATTGAGTCAGTGAAGCCATCCAATCATCTCATCCTCTGTCACCCACTTCCCCTCCTGCCTTCAGTTTTTCCCAGCATCAGGATCTTTTCCAATGAGTCAGCTTTTCACATCAGGTTGTCAAAGTACTGGACCTTCAGCTTCAGCATCAGTCCTTCCAATGAATATTCAGGGTTGATTTCCTTTAGGATTGACTGGTTTGATTTCTTTGCTGTTTAAGGGACTCTCAAGAGTCTTCTTTAGTACCACAGTTAAAAAGCATCAATTCTTCAGTGTTCAGCCTTCTTTATGGTCCAGCTCTCACATCCGTACACGACTGGAAAAACCATAGCTTTGACCATACAGAATATAATTGAACAGAATTCAAAATAAAAAGAATTCATTGTGTAGGCTTGACTATAAGACAAAGGAAGCTGGGAAACAAACCTTGGATATATTTTAAACATAATTTGTAAAATGTGTTTACTAGTACAATTTGATTATACATACAATTTGTATGTGTGAAAGTCCCATACCTGGCACATAGTAGGTTTGCAAATACACCTTAAGTGAATTGGTGCCTAATTCATTTTGAATCTTCAATAAAATAGAGTTTAAGCAAGAGACATTGTTCTGTGATTCTAAGTTTTAGGTGCAATCTACAACATAGTAATACAGCCACAATTTCTTCCACTGGAATATTTCCAGGCAACAAAAGTAATGGATTTGTTAAGTTAGCCATGGCAAACCACAGCACCCTGAACACCTGCTGAAAGAAAGAATATTCTAGTTACAAATGTAGTTTGAACATGCTGTCTAGAGCAGACCTACTCTGCATGAAACATGTAGCCAAAGTGAGAAAGGAATGGAATGGAATATTCAAACAGGGAAAAATAGGTGGGTGGCTACATATTGGTGTAAATGGAACATCATGTAGAGAAATGTGTTCTTTCTCTCTGAATTTACATTTTAAAACAAAACACATAATTAATACTAGGCCATAAGGAAAACTTCCTGAAATTCTTTTAGGGACAGTTTGCTAAATTGTTGCCACATACAGAAGTCCCTCCCCACCAAATACTGGTCAAAATATGATCTGTAATGGCAAAACGAACACAGAAGTTGGAATTTGGTGTGAAAACTCTTCTCATAAGCCCATTGGTTTCTGTTGATTGTCCTGGCCTTCACTCAAGAGAAGCTGGCATGGGCTGTTGCCTAGCAACAGTAGGTAGTGCACTTTTCTACCAGTCCATGGAAATGCTGTCTCTGGACCTCATGCCATTCAGCACCATGGTTTTGTAGATAATGATGACTTCTTAGGAACTTTCCGCCCTCCTCCAGATGAGTGCCTGAAGAAGAGTATTTTAATACTTACCCCTTCATCACAAACATTGCACTTGGCTTACAAAAGACCAGGAAATAAGAAGGGACATCCATTGGTAACCCTTAACTTCTCTGACCAATAACAGAGGGACCAACAGAATAATACATCTTATTAAGGATGCAATCTATTTTCTTGGAATGAACTGTGACTATTTCACACTACCCATATTAATGCTTGGGCTTCCAAAGTGGCAGTAGCAGTAAAGAGCCTGCCTCCCAGTGCAAGAGATGTAAGAGACGTGGGTTCAGTCCCCAGGTCAGGAAGATCCCCTGGAGTAGGAAAAGGCAATCCGCTCCAGTATTCTTGCCTGGAGAACCCCATGGAAAGAGGAGCCTGGCGGGCTACCGTCCACGGGGTTGCAAAAAGTCAGACATGACTGAAACGCATGCATATTAATGTTTAATTAATATTGCCTCCATGACAGACACAGCACTGTTTAGGATACTGTATCTCAACAACACAGACAGTTGTTTCTCTCCTCATGTACCTTATTTGTTTATTCTTGAATCTTTCTGGAGGCTATATGTTCACTCATAAAAATACATTCCAAATCCTGGTATATTCCAGCTAAAAGAGAGGTCTTCTTTTTTAAAATCAACAAATATTTTCAGCCTAATTCAGCTGACTACAACCTTAGTTGGTCAGGGCTGGGCGAACCAAATTAGGAACTCTAGAAAACCAAGTCAGGTGACCAGGAATCCTACCTGTGTGGGGTACCATGCCCCACAGACATGGTAACAAGAATCTGGGGGGACTCATTGTCATGTCACACAAATGAGACTTTCAAATCCAAAACAAAGAATAAAGGTTTCTTTCTCTTTTTTTATAGAATGTATCTCTGAAATGCCAGAAAATAATTTACCAGAAGGTAGGAAAGAAATACGGAGAAGGCAATGGCAACCCACTCTAGTACTCTTGCCTGGAGAATCCCAGGGATGACGGAGCCTGGTAGGCTGCAGTCTATGGGGTCGCACAGCGTCGGACACAACTGACTCGACTTAGCACCAGCAGCAGCAGCAGCAGGAAAGAAATAAGGGCTTCTCTGATGGCTCAGTGGTAAAGAATCTGCCTGCCAACACAGGAGACACAGGTTTGACCCCCGATCAGGGAAGATCCCTGGAGAAGGAAATGGCAACCCACTCCAGTATTCTTGCCTGGGAAATTCCATGAACAGAAGAGCCTGGTGGGCTACAGTCCATGGGGTTGCAAAGAGTCAGACACGACTGAGCGACTAACACTCTCACATGATTATAATTTAATAGCATCAACTCACATTAGTCACTAAACTTTCTGTCCTAGTGGGTAGCCGACAGGGTGAGGTGGAGACTGGAAAGCCTGGTGTCAATATCCCCTACCTTCACAGGCAGTCAATACCTTACAGTGGTGACTGGGTCTTCATGTGACTATGATTAAAAGCAGAATAAATGTTGTTGGAATCAACTGTGAGGCAGCAGCTCAATGAAATCAGGACTGGAGGGTGACTTTAGCAAAACTCAGCAAAGGGTTTTAATGATAGACACATTTTTCAATGAGATGAGCTTTGCCCAGGCCCTACTGGGTGTTTCTTTGAGCTATCATGGTGAGTCACAAGTTTGACAAAAGCCTTCCCTCACAACTTTGAGGCATTAGGAGTTGTCAGAAAACTCACTCTCGTGGTGGAGATCTGTTTTTGAAGTTGTACAGAATTACCGATTAATGAGTTCTCGTAGTCTCCTTTTATAGCTGGGTGCGTCTGGACAAGACTCAAATACAAAAGACCCGGGTGTGTACATCATTAATCCTAACATCCCAAGACATTTCTGGTCTCACTGTCACCTACTCTGCCTGCCTTTGTTTTTGGAGACCTGAGAACTCCAACAGGCTGATTAGCAGAATCTTTCATTCTTCTCAGGTAGCTTTTTAAAATCATTATTATGACGGTGCATCAAATTCTCTAGGCAAGGCAATAGAGCATGTGGGCCGTCTGTCTGTAATAAGCTCCTCTAGTCAAATGCCCATGTGATTTGGGCAGACAGGGAACAGATCACAACTTCTGAAAACCACTGTATTGGTAGTAAACACTCTCAGAAAAGAAAGACAGGGACTTCCCTGGTGGTCCAGTGGTTAAGAATCCGTCTGCCATCGGTCCCCAAGGCAGGGGACAAGAGTTCAATGCTGTTTGGGGCAGAGTCCACGTGCCACAAGGCAACTAAGCCTGTGCACCACATCTACTGAGCCCCAACTCTAAAGCCCTTGAGCCCTGACAAAAGAAGGCACCACAACAAGAGTAGGCCCTGCTCGCACAATAAAGACTCAGTGCAGCCAAAAATAAAGAAAAAAAGAAAAGAAAGACAATCGGCTAAGACATAATACTCAAAGGGTCAGCTTGGCACTAAAAATATTTCCCAAATAAGTAAATTATCTGTTAATAAACAGATAATGTCTCTACCAAGACATCAGTTGCAATATTCTTCAATCTATCAAGTTCCTACATAATGCTGATAACAGAAAATGTTGTTGTTTAGTCACTAAAGTCATGTCTGACTCTTTATTGACCCCATAGACTATAGCCCACCAGGCTCCTCTGTCCATGGGATTCCCCAGGCAAGAATACTGGAATGGGTTGCCATTCCCTTCTCCAGGGGATCTTCCTGACCCAGAGGTTGAACCCGAGTTCCTGCACTGGCAGGAGTTCCTTTACACTGAGCCACAAGGGAAGCCAGATAACAGAAAACAGATTTGCCTTTATAGTCAGAATAATTTTTAAATTTTCCTAAAAATACAGAATACAACAAATATCCATTTCCCCATCATTCCAAATGAATCAATGTTAATAGTCTGTCACATTTAAAATTTTTAATAAAATAATAGCTAACATTTATTGAGGGTTATTCCAAGTACTTTACATGCATTAATTTGATTAAATCTTACAAAAATCCTATGAGATAGGGTTGTTATTATCTTAGTTTTACAGAGAAGAAACTGAGGTACAGAATTTTAAGCCATGCCAAGTCAAGATACTTAAAAGGCTGTGTTACTTTGCTAGGGCTACCATAACACAGTTCCAAACATTAAGTGGCTTAAACCACAGAATTTATCTCATAATTCTGGAGGCTAGAAATCTGAAACCAAAGTATCTACAGAGGGACTTCCCTGGAGGTCCAGTGGTTACGAGTTCGCCTTGCAATGCTGCGGACACGAGTTCAATCACTGGTCAGAGAAATTAGACAGGACCCCATGTGTTCCAGGGAGCAACTGAGGCTGTGTCACACCTAGAGAGTCTGTGCACCACAAGGAAAGATCCCACGTGACTCGACTTAGATGCAATGCAGCCAAATATATACATAAAGTGTCTAAACAATTGGTTTCCACTGAGGCCTCTCTCCTTAGCTTGTGGACAGCTGTCTTCTCTCTGCGTGTGTCTGTGCCCTAATTTCCTTTTCTTATAAAAGGACACCAGCATACACTGGATGAGGGCCCACACTCACGACCTCATTTTTAATTTAATTACCATTTTAAAGGTCTTATCTCCAAATACGGTCAGATGAAGTATGGGAATGAATCTTCAGGGGACCCAATCCAGCAAAGAACAGAAGCAGAGCCGGTATTCATTCCCAGAAAGCCATGACCTTGTTGTCCACAACGCAGTTGCGTCTGATAACAATGAAATCCCACCGCACACTTTCTCAAACCCAGATCCCCACCCCAGCCCCAGAGGCACACCATCACGAAATGTATGTTTCTTTCAGAAGTTATCCTTTATATTAATAACATGCATCCATAACCTTATGTTTTTCTAACAAGCATTAACAATATCTTCATCCTTCTCCCAAACAAGGCAAAAATCTTAAAATGTGTTAACTTCTCTCCAAGTAGCATCCCATGCTCACATTTCATGTAAGCAATGTCTAATATCTTAACCATCATTTTAACCACTTTTCTCCCCAAATTAATGAATAGTGCCACTGATTAGCCACAAGGTATTTGGGCAGACCAACATATTTGGCTGATTTCTTTCATCACAATTTCTTCTTGCATTTGAGCTCATTTTGCTCATTGCTAAAGTGTCTGTATGAGCCTTTCTTTCAATGAGAGTCTGAAAACAGGCATGTGCTTCATCTATGTATAGCCAGAAATGTCCATCACTCTTAGGATACTTTGAGGGTCAAGTTCTTTCCCCTCAGTGCTTAGGTAACAGGATTCCAGTGTTTTCCAGCACCTACTCTTCCTGGCATTTAATTCCTGTGCTTCTGCCATTTGTTTCTAAGTTTGTCTTTCCTAACATTTGTCTTTAACTGTTTTCCCTCTCCTTTCTTAAACTTTTGCAGTTTAACCCTTATGTGTCTAGATATGGATTTGTTTCTATTTACTCTGCTTAGGGGCTTCCCAGGTGGCTCAGTGATATAGAATCCACCTGCCAATGCAGGAAACGTGCATACGATCCCTGGGTGGGAAGATCCCCTGGAGGAGGAAATGGCAACCCACTCCAGTATTCTTGCCTGGAGAATCCCATGGGCAGAAGAGTCTCGTGGGCTACAGTTCATGATGTCACAAAAAGAGTGACTGAGCATGTAAGCACACACACCGTGCTTAGGGCACATACATTTTTCCCATTCTAGAAAACTCTTTACCATTACTTCTTCAAAGACTTCTCCCTTCTATTCTTTTTATTTTATCATTCTAGATCTCTAATAGAAAAAAACTGTCACTTCTCATTGTTCTTATCTTCCATGCCTCTTATCTTCTTTTTCTCCAAATCCTGTCTCAGGTCAGGTTTTCAACCCTGTTATCTCCTTTACTTCACTGGTTCTCTCTCCTTTTGTATATCTAGTCTATTGTTTAACCTATAAAACAAACATTTCCTTCCAAAGCACAAGTTCTTTCCAAAATTCTCATTTCCTAGCATTCTGTGAAAACGTAATGCTCACTTTAAAGAGCTTTATTCATAAAGCTCATGATACTACAGAAAAATGTTTTATCCAAATGCAACCACAACAGAAGTCCAAAACCTTATTGTGGTTGTCACTTTTAAAGCAGTTCATAGATGATCTATCATATGCTTTGCTTTCACCAAGAATGTGTACTAAGAATGGCAGTAAAGCAACGCATTTCCCAGAAATGGTAATGAAGTGCAGCCAAAATAGAGATAATTATTTTAATTAATGGTAATGATTTTAACGGTTGAACATTTTAACTAATTAATTATGATTGATTGCTTGTTACTAATCAAGGAATATGAGTCAAAGTTGTAATTGAAAAACCGGGAGCAATGGGCTTTGCAGAGAGCATATCACAACCCTACTGGGATCAGAAGCACGACTTTTGCCTTGAATATTGCATTCGGGAGCATTCCAGTCCTTTCTCTTTCATTTATTCCTAAGACAGACTGCTAGGGTGTTGATTTTTCAGTGCTGTGTTTAGGATCCTTTATCAGAAATGGGGAAACAAAATGTGAAAAGTGAATACATTTCAAAAAATACATATATTATTTTTACATATCATATTATTCATCTAAATTGTATTCTTGTTAAGCTCCTGAGACTAAGCATTCTTTTTTCAGATACAGATTCTAAACACAAGAAGCTACCCAACTGGTCTATTCAGACAATCTGAATTTTTAAGAATTAATTTTTATTGAAGTATAATTGCTTTACAATATTGTGGTAGTTTCTACTGGATAGCAAAGTGAATCAACTGTATGTATACATATATCCCTTCTTTTCTGGATTTTCCTCTCATTTGGTTACCCTAGAGTACTGAGTAGGGTTCCCTGAGCTATACATTAGTATAGCTAATGTACAGTTCTCATTAGCTATCTATTTTATATGTAGTATCGATAACATCTACTATGTCAATCCCAATCTCTCAAACTCATAAATATATGGAACACTTCATGAATTTGCATGTCATCTTTGTACAGGGGCCATGCTAATCTTCTCTGTATTGTTCCAATTTTAGTATATGTGCTGCCAAAGTGAGCACCAGACAATGTGAATTTTTAATAGCATATTGCCTAAGAATTAGTTTCCTAGCAGTTTTATATTTAGTATGTGGACACTGAATTGTCAAACCTTTAAAAACCTAACAAACTAAAGATAGAGAGAACTCCTAAGACCAGTGAATTAAACTTCTTTTCACTCTTTAGTCTAATGATTCTAATTGAGGCAAATCAACATCTCAATACAACCTGGGATTTATCTTGAGATTTACCAGTAATTCATTCTGCATTAGTAAATACAGTAATGTGGTCATTTTCATCCTAAATAATCCTCTTACTATAAATAAAAGTCATGTTGCACCACTTTAATTTGTAGGTATGGAGAGCTGGGGTAGGGACCATAGGAATAGTAGAGTGAGACTTGGGCATGGCCAGTTTGGAAAAGGGCAGAAGATCAATGCAGCCATGGTACAGAGTAAGAAGGTAGGAGTGTGGCAAGAAATGAGGCTGGAGGGGTAGACAGGAGCTAAATTTTAAAGCCTGTTGTTTGTCACACTGTTTAAAGGGTCCTTGGGACAAAGAGGAAATGCTGGAGATCACTCAGGATGGGATGACACAATCAAATGTATCTTAAGCAAGTTCTTTCTAGTGCACCTGCTAGAAGATTGCTGGGGGTGAGGAGAAAAGTCAGGAAGGATGCCGTCCCCGCAGTCCAGAGGACAAACAGTGAAAACTGATACCAAGGCAACAACAGGGGCATCTCTGGAATAAGAATACCTGGATTTGGTCAGAAGTTTACTAAATGTATGCATGTAAGTGGGCTTCCCTGTAGCTCATTCAGTAAAGAATCCGCCTGCAATGCACGAGACCCAGGTTAGATTCCTGGGTCAGGAAGATCCCCTGGAGAAGGAAATGGCAACCCACCCCAGTATTCTTGCCTGGGAAACCCCATGGACAGAGAACATTCTGGCAAACTGCAGTCAATGGGGTCACAAGAGTCAGATAAGACTTAAAGACTAAACCACCACCACCACCATGTAGGTGTGTAATTAACAATTAAGAGCATGATGACTACAAAGGAAGTTCAAGCTTGAGCAAAAGGACTGGGCTGTTTGGAACCTGTTAAAATCAAGGTACAGAAGACACTCTGGTTTTCTCATGTTGTATCCACTTCTTTCTGCCTATCCCATCCAACAGTCGCACCTCAGCTACCTGTTGTCCACAGCCATGGTCTCCAGATCACCTGCCTGTCTTTCAGACTAGGTTTCATCTGAAGACATAGGAGGTTCTACCAGGGGAAGCAAGTCTGGGAGTCAAGCCTGTGCCTTTGGTTGGCATGGGAGCAACATCACACTATTTTTTCTACATCTCATGGTCTAATCACTGATTTTCAATCACTTAATTCATACTCCCTCCACTGACATTTTAATCATAATCTTTTTTTTTTAAGATTTTTTTCATGTGGACCATTTTCAAAGTCTTTACACTATCATTTCTGTTTCTCATGCTCTGGGGGTTTTGGCCTCGAGACATGTAAGATCTTAGCTCCCTGAACAGAGATCAAACATGTACCCCTGCATGAGCCTGAAGTCTTTACCACTGTACCACCAGGAAAGTACCCCCTACCTTTTATTTTTTAAGATAATCATAGTCTTTGAAAGCATTTTGCAAAGTGTATTCAGAAAGAGTGGCTGGTATCCCTTCGTTTCTTGTAGTAAACTTCAGTGCCGAATTACCTATGGCTGAATTTGTCCCACTGCCTGGCTTATACTCATCCAATGTTAGACAACAGATAAGGGTGTAGTTTCAGATTATCAGGCTCCTCCCCATTTTCTCCTCCCTGCCGTGCCCAGGTATGATACATGCCAGCACACTGAGGCCCAAGAGACCAGACTTCACATCCCTGTAATTCTTTCTGTCCATAGTCAGGATTACACCCTGGGCCTGGGCTTCGGAGATCATGGAGACTGCATTTAGGGGTCATGCGACTTAGAGGTGAAGAGATGAAAGCTATAGAACGTGAGAATCAAGGCAACTCCCCAACAGGTTTTGACATCAGTAGCATCTGCAAACACTTCTCCTTTTCAAAATCTCATGCGAAAGCTCTGGAGACAGCAGAAATATCTTTATTCCTCTCAGATATCACCAAGGTTAAAGTGCACTGTCTGTATCTCAGCCAATAAATTTGTTTCAAGATCAAGAGGGAAGTGGACACAGAGTTGAAAGAATAATGATATTCAGATCACCAGCCCTTTTTTTTTTTTTTTCTCGCTGCAGACTGTCCACTTGGTAATTTACCCTTGGACATTTTTAGTCTCAGGTCAGACTTCCTTCTGCCATTTGGCATTCTCCCAGGCACCATCCTTTTCCATCAGTCAGTGTAAACATTAGCCAAGCATAATTAGGAAGGTAAATCTGCTGTAGAAATGATCATGATTTCATTTAGAGTTAGCCAATGTTAGACAATGGATAGTCAGTTAATTTTCTTTTGCTGGAAATTTGAAAACAAATAACAGACTAATCATTTAGACACATCAAAACTGCATCTAAGTTAACCACTGCAGCTTGTTCTTCTGATAAGAATACATTCAGCTATGTTCTCAATTCAGTATAAAGAAATGAGTGGTTGGCAGAGGAGAAGTATCATATGACATCCTTTATATGTGGAATCTAAAATGAAATGATACAAATGAACTTACTTACAAAACAGAAACAGATTCACAGACAGGGAAAGAACTTATGGTTGCCGTGGGGAAGGATGGAGGGGACAAACAGGGAGTTTGGGCTGGACATGTACACACTGCTGATTTAAAATGGATAACCAACAAGGACGTACTTTATAGCACATGGAACTCTGCTCAATGTTATGGGCAGGCTGGATGGGAGGGGAGTTTGAGGGAGAATGGATACATGCGTATGTATGGCTGAGTCCCTGAGTTGCTCACCTGAAACTATCACAACATTGTTAATCGGCTATCAGTTCAGTTCAGTTTAGTCACTCAGTCGTGTCCGACTCTTTGTGACCTCATGGATCGCAGCTCGCCAGGCCTCCCTGTCCATCACCAACTCCCGGAGTTGACCCAGACTTGCGTCCATCGAGTCAGTGATGCCATCCAGCCATCTCATTCTCTGTCATCCCCTTCTCCTCCTGCCCCCAATCCCTCCCAGCATCAGAGTCTTTGCCAATGAGTTAACTCTTCTCATGAGGTGGCCAAAGTACTGGAGTTTCAGCTTTAGCATCATTTCTTCCAAAGAAATCCCAGGGCTGATCTCCTTCAGAATGGATTGGTTGGATCTCCTTGCAGCCAATACAAAATAAAAAGTTTATTTCCTCTTGCAAATTATATATATATTTATTTATTTATTTGATCTGTTTTGATTTATTATTATCACAACTTATTATAGGCTATCTGATTTACAGATCAGTTAATTTCTTCCTTCAAAATAAATTTATAGTGTATTTTTTAAATTGAAGTACAGTTGATTTACAATGCTGTGTTTGTTTCTGGTGTACAGTAAACTGATTCTCTCTCACCCTCTCTATGTGCATGCATGCTTTGTGTGTGCTAATTGCTTCAGTCGTGCCCAACTCTTTGCGACCCTATGGACTGTAGCCCCCCAGGCTCCTTTGTCCATGGGATTATTATTATATAAAGCAAGTCCCCCCTTGAACATATGATCAAGTTCCATTCCTAGAGTCTATTCAAAAAAAAAAAAGGCAAGATTAAAAGTTTAAAAAAGAAGAAAAGAAATGAGTCTTTGGGTTAGAAAACAGAAGCAGCACAAAAACCAAGGGGAAAAGTAGGAAAGGACAGCAGTAGAAACCACTGTGTACCATGAAACTATCAGTTCAATTTAGGTATTCCCACTTCAAGCAAAGCCTACTCCTTAATTAACTTGCAGAAATGACAATCTGTTTTGCCAGAATGATCAACACTAGCAAGCAGCATCATACTGTTCAGCTGTGGATTTAGTCTGGAGTCATAGATGAGGATAATAAGTGGACTAGTAGCACCTTTCAGAGTGTGAAGTGGGCCTCCTGGACTGGCAGTCTAACCCTGGTCCTGGCAGGGCCCCAAGAAAGCTGAAGGAAAGGGAGGGAGGGATGAGTGAATAATCTTTCCTCTTTCCCCTAGGATTTGCCAAAACAAGAACCTGGCATTGAATATTCAGAAACACTCCACAGAGAGTTGCTTTCATGGGCTGGATAGAAACTGATCCAGCTTAGAAAATAGAAAATGAACACTGGGTGCTCCGTCCAAGTGTGAAATGTAAGAGTCTGACATCTCCTTTTCTGCCTCATCACCAGGGTGTGCATATTTCTCATGTTTTGCCACTCCAACACTTTGGTCACCTGATGCAAAGAGCCGGACTGCAGCACACCAGGCCTCCCTGTCCATCTCCAACTCCTGGAGTTCACCCAAACCCATGTCCATTGAGTCGATGATGGCATCCAGCCATCTCATCCTCTGTCGTCCCCTTCTCCTCCTGCTCTCAATCTTTCCCAGCATCAGGGTCTTTTCCAATGAGTCACCTTTTTGCACCAGCTGGCCAAAGTATTGGAGTTTCAGCTTCAACATCAGTTCTTCCAAAGAACATTCAGGACCAATCTCCTTTAGGATGGACTGGTTGGATCTCCTGGCACTCCAAGAGACTCTCAAGAGTCTTTTCCAACACCACAGTTCAAAAGCATCAATTCTTCAGCACTCAGCTTTCTTTATAGTCCAACTTTCACATCCATATATGATCACTGGAAAAACTCTCAAGAGTCTTCTCCAGCACCACAGTTCAAAAGCATTAATTCTTCAGCACTCAGCTTTCTTCACAGTCCAAGTCTCACATCCATACATGACCACAGGAAAAACCATAACCTTGACTAGATGGACCTTTGTTGGCAAAGTAATATCTCTACTTTTTAATATGCTGTCTAGGTTGGTCATAACTTTCTTCCCAAGGAGTAAGCATCTTTTAATTTCATGGCTGAAATCACCATCTGCAGTGATTTTGGAGCCCAAAAAAATAAAGCCAGCCACTGTTTCCACTGTTTTCCCATCTATTTGCCATGAAGTGATGGGACTGGTTGCCATGATCTTAGTTTTCTGAATATTGAGTTTTAAGCCAACTTTCTCACTTTCCTCTTTCATTTTCATCAAGAGGCTCTTTAGTTCTTCACTTTCTCATCCATACATGACCACAGGAAAAACCATAGCCTTGACTAGACGGACCTTAGTCGGCAAAGTAATGTCTCTGCTTTTGAATATACTATCTAGGTTGGTCATAACTTTTCTTCCAAGGAGTAAGCGCCTTTTAATTTCATGGCTGCAGTCACCATCTGCAGTGATTTTGGAGCCCCCCAAAATAAAGTCTGACACTGTTTCCACTGTTTCCCCATCTATTTCCCATGAAGTCATGGGACCAGATGCCAGGATCTTCGTTTTCTGAATGTTGAGCTTTAAGCCAACTTTTTCACTTTCCTCTTTCACTTTCATCAAGAGGGTTTTTAGTTCCTCTTCACTTTCTGCCATAAGGGTGGTGTCATCTGCATATCTGAGGTTATTAATATTTCTCTTGGCAATCTTGATTCCAGCTTGTGTTTCCAGTCCAGCGTTTCTCATGATGTACTCTGCATAAAAGTTAACTAAGCAGGGTGACAATATACAGCCTTGACATACTCCTTTTCCTATTTGGAACCAGTCTGTTGTTCCATGTCCAGTTCTAACTGTTGCTTCCTGACCTGCATACAGATTTCTCAAGAGGCAGGTCAGGTGGTCTGGTATTCCCATCTCTTGAAGAATTTTCCACAGTTTATTGTGATCCACACAGTCAAAGGCTTTGGCATAGTCAATAAAGCAGAAATAGATGTTTTCCTGGAACTCTCTTGCTTTTTCTATGATCCAATGGATGTTGGCAGTTTGATCTCTGGTTCCTCTGCCTTTTCTAAAACCAGCTTGAACATCTGGAAGTTCATGATTCACATATTGTTGAAGCCTGGCTTGAAGAATTTTGAGCATTACTTTACTAGCGTGTGAGATGAGTGCACTTGTGTGGTAGTTTGAGCATTCTGTGGCATTGCCTTTCTTTGGGATTGGAATGAAAACTGGCCACTGCTGAGTTTTCCAAATTTGCTGGCATATTGAGTGCAGCTCACTATCTCCTAAAAAGGCTTCTAGCTATTCTTAATTATTCCCTAACCCTAAGCCCAGCAAACTTCTTTTGCCATAAACATTCCCCTCACAAACAGGTCTCAGATAACAATCCTTCCCATGGCCTCAAGCTGCGGCCTATGTGCTCATCCTGGAGCATTCCTTGTAAAGATCCTTGAACAAATATCAGTGGTTAACTTTATGGATTATTTTCTGGGACAGCTGCAGAAGGCTTTATGCTTTCTCATGCTCCTCTCAAGAACAATAAGCACCTTAACATTCTTTCCAGCCAACTCGATTGAAGAAAGGAAGAAACAAGTCAGAATCACAAGAACTAACCCCTTCGTCCCAGGACTGTGCCTGTGGAGTGAGGAGAGGGGGCTGGGGCCGTGCCTCCATTTTGTCAGTAATGCCTAACGCGGCTCCCAACACAGCGCCATGACTAGGAAACCTGATTAACAGAACACTTGTGGTCCCTGGGGCTGCTCTGGGGTGCTTGTATATAGGTAGGTAGGCCATTCCTGAGGCTTCAAGGAGAACTGAGCTGCCCTGCTAATAAGTTCAAATGCTAAATGAACCTCTTGCCACCTTACAGTTCAGCTGTGTTCTCTTATGGACCTGAACTCACATCTCTGAAATACAACGATCAAAGAAGGTAAGGCCCTACATCCAGCTTCCTGGGAGCAGATGGGCCTAATTTCAGCTGTCCCTTTGACTCCAAATGGCAAATCTGACCTCCAGCTGTAAAGATATAATAAAATTACCAATTTTATCCTGAACACATAAATCCAGGGGACTGTATCCATTGAGTTATATAAAAGACTTTCCTCTGTCTTTGTAGTCCCTTTAGAGAATTGCCTGTGGTATCACCTCCTGGTTTTATTCAGTAATAAGATTGTTTTCTTTCTCTTTTACCTTAGTGTAAAGGTTTTCTAGATTGGAAGGAAATTTTACTTTTTAACTATATCTCCCAAACAATATCTTATGTGACCTCTTCTTAGGGAGTCTGATAAAGAAAATTGCTTCTGGAAAGGATCTGGGGTGCAAGGGATGGGGAATGTGTACTAGACTCACTAGGAAGGCTTCTCTTATTGATAGATTTAATTGTCTGAGCCATTAATTAATTTATTCAATATTTATTGAGCACCTACTTTGTGCCTGGCTTTATGCTAGAGTCAGGATGTCAGAGAAATATAGTTCTTGACCACAACTCACTGGGGCCACAGTGATTGAAAATACAATGCTTCTTGGATTGCTAGGACAGAAATTACCTGTGGGTTCCCAGCCTGGAAACCTGGGAGCTCTACAGAGAGGTCAATGGCTGTAGAATTTAAAATCCCCTAAAGAAGTATCAGTGTGCTTTCCTCTGATTGGGCCTTGAAGAAGGCCTAGAACTCTTTCCTTATAGACTGGCATTCTTAAATGGCACAGCTCCTGTGTGAATCATCACATAGCAAGACTACACCTAAGCGTCTAACATGTAGTAAGTTGGCTAAATGGTCTTTGACTAAATGAATGAAAGAAATTAACTTCCTCTCTGATCAGAAAAAACTCAGGCAAAAATCATTATGACCTTTTGTCGACTGAAAGAAAAATGCACAACATCTAGAGATGAGGGTTTAAATTTATTCAAGGACCTTATTGAGAACTATGGTCTGGGAGGCAGCAGCTCTGTAACTCTGAGGAGCTATTCCAAAGAGGGAGAGGGAGAAGCCAGTATATATGTGATTTTTGGCTGGGGAATATGTACAGTCGCACACACAAATATGTACAGTCAAGCTTTCATCTCGGTAAAAAATCACTGCTAGTCACACAGAACACACCTCTCAAGGTAATGATTTTAGGGCTTTTGGGAAGACTCTTCCCATGCATAGAATAATTATAATTAAATAATTAAAAAATAATTAAAATTATTCCTGAGATATTAATCTAACTATCAAAGGAGGCTGCTTGTCCAAAGTACATAACATCCTGTTAACATCTGAATTTCCTCTCAGCGTTCCCTGTTGGTCCGTGACTGCAGCAGGTTATGACTTAATCCTTAATAGTACTGAGTGGTGAGCAAGAAAAGCTCTTTGTTCTCTTTATGTACTTTCAAGGTTTTTGTGGGCACGTGTTTCATTGTTTCCCTCCTGGAATGGCTGTTTCCTAATAATGTCATTGTGATACAGTGCATTCATCGGGGTTATGGTTTTTATATTCTGGAATGTCCCTCTTTTCTCCCATTTACCAGCTCTTCATTATTTCTTTTCTATTTGAACTATTTCTCTCCTACACTCTTCCCCTTCTCCCATAGCAACTTCTCTCTATACTGAAGTCTGAAACAATACTAAAGTTTAACAATCAGTCACTATTTAAGTAGGACTACTGTTTCTTTAAATTTTTAAGTTTTTTTTAATTTTTACAGTGTTGTGTTGGTTTCTATTGAACAACAATGCAAATCAGCCGTAATTACACATATATCCCCTCCCTCTTGAGCCTTCCTCCCCTCTCCCATCCTACCCCTCTAGATCATCATAGAGCTCCAGACTGGGCTCCCTGTGTTGTACAGCAACCTCTCACCAGCCATCCACTTTACATATGATAGAGTATATATGTCAATGCTACTTTCTTCATTTGTCCCACTCTCTCCCTCCCTCACTGTGCCCACAAGTCCATTCTCTACATCTACATATCCATTCCCTCCCTGCAAATAGGTTCATCAATACCATTTTTACAGATTCCATATATATGCATTAATATACAATATCTGGGCTTTCCTGGTGGCTCAGTGGTAAAGAATCTGCCTGCAATGTAGGAGTGGCAGAAGATGTGGGTTCCATCCCTGTGTTGGGAATATCCCCTGCAGGTAGGTGTAGCAGCCCACTCCAATATTCTTACCTGGAGAATCCCATGGACAGAGGAGCCTGCTGGGCTACAATCCATGGGGTGGCAAAGAGTCGGACATGGTTGAAACTACTAAGCATGCATACAATATTTGTTTTTCTTTTTCTGACTTACTTCACACTGTATAACAGGCTATAGGTTCATCCACTTCAAATATAATATCTCTTTTTCACACAAGATACCCTTTACAGTAACTTCTTGCTGTTCAGATTTGCCAGTTCACAAATTAGCAGGGGAAGATACATGTATTAGTTGCCAGGGCTGCCATAACAAAGTACCATAGACTAGGTGGCTTAACCAACAGACATTTATTTTTTCACAGTTCTGGGGAGGTACAAGTCTATGATTGAGATGCCAGCAAGGTTGTTTCTTTTGAGGTCTTTTTCTTTGGCTCAGAGTAGCTCTCTTCTCCCTGTTTTCAGGTGGTCTTCCCTCTATACCTCTCTGTGTCCTAATTCTCTCTTCTTATAAGGACACCAGTTGTATTGTATAAGGATCCAACCTAATGACCTCATTTTAACTTAATTGCCTTTTTAAAGACCTTATCTTCAAATGCAGTCACATTGTGAAGTACTGGGGTTAAGACTTCAACATATGAATTTGGGAGAATACAATTGAGCCCATAATAGTACACCTTCAAGTTTGTCTTTAAAAAAAAATCACTGGTCTAAAGCAATGTTGCTAGGAGTGGTTGATAAAAGAATTACCTGGGGAGGTTGAAATATACAGATGTCTGCATGGTCTCCAAGAGATCAGTCAGTGGGTCTGAAACAGGAATGGGAATCTGTACATTAAAAAACAAACAAACCAAAACACCCAGGTAACTAGGGTTTCCCAGATGACTCTAGTGGTAGAGGCACATGGCAACGCAGGAGACACAAGACGAGGGTGCATCCCTGGGTCAAGAAGATCCCCTGGAGCAGGAAATGGTAACCTGCTCCAGTATTCTTGCTTGGAAAATTCCTTGGACAGAGAAGCCTGGTGGGCTACAGTCCATGGGGTTTCAAAGAGTCAGATGCAACTGAGCACACAATTCAGACAATTAGTCAGCTTTGAGAACCACTACCACTATTCTAATTCCTGGCATGTTTGTTTATTGTGCTAGAAAGATCAAGTCTGATGAGGACTCCTATCAAAGTGTGCTGTTTTCTATCATTTGTTTTCATGTTTTTTTTTTTTTCACTGCTTTTCATTTTTGTGTGAATTCATTGATGACTAACCTAGACAGCATATTAAAAAGCAGAGAGATTACTTGCCAACAAAGATCCATCTAGTCAAACTATGGTTTTTCCTGTAGTCATGTATGGATGTGAGGGTTGGACTATAAAGAAAGTTGAGTGCTGAAGAATTGATGCTTTTGAAATGTGGTGTTTGAGAAGACTCTTGAGAGTCCCTTGGACAGCAAGGAGATCCAACCAGTCATCCTAAAGGAAATCATTTCTGAATATTCATTGGAAGGACTGATGCTGAAGCTGAAACTCCAATACTCTGGCCACCTGATGTGAAGAACTGACTCATTGGAAAAGACCCTGATGCTGGTAAGGACTGAAGGCAGGAGGAAAAGGGGACAACAGAGGTTGAGATGGTTGGATGACATCACCAACTCAACGGACATGAGTTTGAGCAAGCTCTGGAAGTTGGTGATAGACAGGGAGGCTTGGTGTGCTGCAGTCCACGGGGTTGCAAAGAGTTGGACACAATTGAGCAACTGAACTGAACTAAACTGAATTGGAGCTCTTAAGGCATCCAACAAATTTCAGTCCAAGTTTTATGATTTAAGTAGCTTCATCTATTGGACTTACGTCTCAAATAATTTCTGACTCATATACTCCTATCTCAACTACAGGTATCAACTAGGTATCTAATTTATGCTGTGTCTGCCAGTCATGGTTGATGATGATGACATAAAGAAGGGTGGAGTAAGGTCTGCCCTCAAGGAATTTAGAAACTTTCTTTATTAAATTAACAAAGACATTATCTCCTAATGCTTCCATTTTATTAAACAAAATCATATTATTGGAGACTTACTGTGTTTTGGGTTGTTTTCACTGGGGTCTTTTATTACCCAGTTATGGTGATACATTTACTAGTAAGTCTATGACTAAACTAGGGATTGGCCACCTAGGTTCTATCCCTTGAAGCTGCCACCTTGAGAGACTGACATGAGTCCCCCAGTTCCTTTGTCCCTAGCACAGCTATAGCCTTGGTAGTATGTTGGGGTTCTTTAATGGACCAGGACCTGGCAGTCTGGAGGCAATGATAAGAAAGTGAAAGAGAGAGAGGCCAATATTCCCTGGTTTACGCAGAGAACCAATAAAGTCCTTGACACAGGACTTGTGTCTCTCACGAAGGCACCGGGCATCCTCTCGAGGTGGGTGAAGGCACAGGGTGCCTTCTGGAGAGAGTCTTAGAAGCCCTGGCAGGAGAGTGAGCAAGACGGGTTCCACGCTCCAGAGAATGAGCCAAGGAGAGAGAGAGAGAGAAGAAAGAAAGAAAGAAAGAAAGAAAGAAAGAAAGGCATTAGGACCCAAGCTCTGATGGAGTAAAGGTGCTTTAATGATTTCTCCGAGAGTATATAAAGGCTGTGGTACAAGAATTTTCTTTTGACAATGATAAAGATCAGAAAACCAAATGTACAGCAACTTTTACCAAGGGAACAGGGATTAATAATGGTCACAAGGTCAGGAGACAATCCATATCTCAAAAAAGGGGATCAAGACTAAGTAGTTTTGTCATAAAGAGAATGTTTACTAAAGGAGACTCAAGCCTGTCTCACACAATGACCTCAGTTCCTGAGAGCAGCGTGCTGTTCCACTTAAAAAGAAACAAAGGACTTGTGAGAAACAGCACGTAGGAATCCTCCTGTTAAACATTCTGACAGTAGTAGAACCATGAATTAGCAAACTTCAAAGGTTTACTAAGCACATTCCTCTGTCTGTAGGGTTGCAAAGAGTCAGACGTGATTGAAGCAACTTAGCATGCATGCACACAAAGACAATCCTTCCTAGATGTGATTTTGTATCTGATTAAAACCAATCTCTGGCAGCTTCCCCAATAGCTCATAAGGAATATGCCTACAATCTAGGAGACAGGAAATTCGGGTTCAATCCCTGGGTCAGGAAGATCCACTGGAGCAAGAAATGATAACTCATTCTAGTATTCTTGCCTGGGAAATCCCATGGACTGAGGAGCCTGCTGGGCTACAGTCCAGAGGGTTCCGAAGATTTGGACATGACTGAGCAACACACAAAACCAGTCTCTCCAGAATGTGTTCTGGATTCCAGTGAAATTATGCCCCATTTCTGGTGAAGTAAACCCAACAGCTGTTGTCAATATAGGAGGTAATTTAGGCATTTAAGGGTGAAACGTAATCCCTTGGTTAAAAAAAAAAAAAATCAAGAACAGGGATTTTTCTTTGCATAGCAAGTCATCTGTTTTGTCTTGAGGGTAACATAAAAAATGATACAGATTTAAAAATTTGCCTCAGGTGTATTAGAGGAAGAAAATATGAAGGAAGCAGAACAAAAAGAAATGGGTCCTGTGGATTTGAGATGAGAAGTAGAGGTTAGCTCATCTGGGGTCTTCAGAAGTTTAGTGAAAGTTACCTGTTGCTCTTTAACTTATCTGTTCATTTCTTCTTTCAATCATTTCCTAAATCATTGATCAAACATTTATTATCTGCCTTGAGTTGTATAGATAAATAAAAATCTATCTGTTCTCAGAAAGCTCAAAGTCCTGGAAGAGATGACCACGTAGACTGATAGTACAGTAGGGGTGATGGGTGTGTAGTGGAGCCATGCAGAGGGCAATGAAGAGCCTGGAAGATGGATGACCACCTACTTGGTGGGATAGGGTGTGGATTCAGAGAAGGAAACACTGAGCTGAGCAGAAGAAAGGGAAAAGGCATTTCATTCAAAAGGAATAGTTTAACAACAACCCACAACTTTTGGACCATTAACCTATATATACTACTGTTTATAAAATAGATAGTCAACAAAGACCTACTTTATTGCACAGGGAACTCTACTCAGTGCTCTGTAATAACCTATATGGGTAAAGAATCTGAAAAGGAATAGATATATGTATAACTGAATCACTTTGTTGTACACCTGAAACTAACACAACATTGTAAATCAACTATATGCCAATATAAAATGAAACTTCTAAAAGAAACTTCTAAAGGAATAGTATTTCTGAATTCAGATTACCTTCCTACCCTGCTCCCACTGCCCAACCAAAGCAAGTGGTTATTTAAGTCTTACTAGTAACTTTTCATCAGAAAGAAAAGGTAGCTAGAGCGAATTATCCTGGCAGATGTACTTCTTGAGCCTGCAACAGTTTGAACAGTAAGAAAAATTCATTTTTATATAAGTCTACTTCTCTTCCCTCTTGAATCTGGTTGGCTTTGAGTCTTGCTTGAGGCATAGAAGGCAGGGGAATAAGGTGCGACATTCAAAAATCAAGACTATGCCTCAAGAGGTCCTGACAGGAGCCCTCACCCTCTAGGAATGTTGCTGTCAAATGAGGAAGCTCTAGGGACTTCCTTTCCCCCCCCCCCCCTTTCTTTCCTTATTTTTGGCAGCGCTGGGAATTGGTTGCTGTGCGAGGGCTTTCTCTAGTAGTGGTGAGAAGGGTTACTCTTTGCTGCAGTGTGTGGGCTTCTCACTGTGGTGGCTTCTGTTGTGGAGCTCAGGCTCTAGGCAGAAGTGGACTTTGGTAGTTACAGCACTCAGGTTCAGTGGTTGTGGCTTGTGGACTCTATAGTGTGGGTTCAGTAGTTGTGGCACATGGGCTTATTTGTACCGTGGCATGTGAAATATTCCTGAACCAGGAATCAAATCCCCATTCCTTGCACTGGCAGGCAGATTCCTATCCACTGTACCACCACGGAAGTCTTCTAGGGGCTTGGTGGTCCAGTGGCTAAGACTCTGAGCTCCCAATGCAGGGGTCTTGAGTTCAATCCCTGGTCAGGTCTCTAGCTCCCACATGCTGCAGCTAAGTTCCTGGGCTGCAACTAAAGATCCTACATGCCTTAACAAAGATCAGAGATCCTGTGTGCCCCAACTAACATCCATCTCAGCCAAATAAATAGGTTTAAAAAAAAAAACAACGAATAAGCTCTGTTCAACCTGCTGGGGACACGCAGACCCCCTGGCCAACAATACCAACTTTCAGATATTAGACTCACTTTGTCTTAGACCAGTCCAGCTCAGGTGAGCTCTCAGATGACTGTAGCTGTGTGACTGACTTTAGCCAAGACCAGCAGATGAAACTTCTAGCTGAATCTAGGCCAAATGTAGACTCACAGAATTTCGGGCAAATAAAGTGATTGTTGTTTTAAGACACTAACTTTTAGGGTTTGGTGCACTAATGATTTTTTTTTTCTATGTAAACATCAAAGTCTTATTCTGGAATCAAACCAAAGTCAATGATTTTTCCTTCTCAATGCTTTGGCACTACCCACAGACTGAATAGATGGCAGCTGCTCACTGAGTCTCACTCTCATGTTATTATTTGCATTTGGACTGAAAGGAGCTCTGTTCTCCAGGATGGAACTACTCTAAGGCTCTTCAGGAACAGGAATAAGAGCGCATCACACACAGCCGATTTTGAACTGTGTCCTAAACAGAGGCATACAGACTAAGAGCTGAGGGACCGGGAATTATTCAGCCTTGCACCCTCATTTTGCATTCAGGCCAGAGAGATGAAATGACTTGCTCGAGTTCTCACAGCTCATTAATGGAGCAGTCAGGACAAAGAAGATAATCTCCTGACTACTAATCTAAAATGCTTTGAATGTCTGAGTTGAACATACAAATTTGAACATTTAAGCGTGAATTGCTTTTTGAGCAAGAGGAGAAGCTAATCACTTCAAGATATGATTTTGGAGTCACGGAAAGACCTGCAAAGATAAAAATGCCTCTGGAACACAGCTGCTAATAACCTGGGAGAAAATGTGCCTAACTTCAGTTGTCCTCTAGCTCCAAATGGCAAACCCCCTTTCTAATCATGAAGGTGAAGTAAACTGAACAATTTCATCTTGAAAAATGAATATAATGGGTTGTATCTACTTAGGTAAACAAAAAAGTGAGATTTTCTTCTGTCTTTGCAACCTCTAACAATTTGCCTGTGATGAGTAGTATACTCTTGTTTAATGATTGTTTGACAATTAAAAAAATTTTTTTTCTTTCTTTCCTATCTCTGTGGAGAGATTTTCTGGGTTGGGAGATTTTGTTTTAAATGATATTTCCCAATAACTTATAACTCCCTTCTTTTCCTCCATGCCCCTCTCTCTCCCTTCCTACCCTCTTTCCTTCCTTCCACCTTGGCTTTGTGTAGCCTACTCATTTCCATTTTTGGGGAGTGTATCCTTTGGTAGTCTTTTCCAATGAGGTCTCAGGAAAGTTATCTCCTTGTCTTTGTATGTTTGAAAAATGTTTTTATTTCCTCTAAGTTCCTAGAGTATAACTAAGCCAGATATAGAATTATAGACTGACAATTATTTTCCTTCATCTTTTAAAAATTAATTAGACTGCATCAGGTCATAATTGTGGCACATGGGATCTTGATAGTGGCGTATGGGCTTCTCTAGCTGCAGTCCATGGGGTCGCTACGAGTTGGACACGACTGAGCAACTTCACTTTCACTTTTCACTTTCATGTGTTGGAGAAGGAAATGGCAACCCACTCCAGTGTTCTTGCCTGGAGAATCCCAGGGACGGGGGAGCCTGGTAGGATGCCGTCTACAGGGTCACACAGAGTCAGACACGACTGAAATGACTTAGAAGCAGCAGCAGCAGCTTTGTGAGGGCTCAGTAGTTATGGCACATGGGTTTAGTTGCCCCTCAGCATGTGGGATCATAGTTCTTCCACCAAGGATTGAACTCATGTCCCGTGCATTGGGAGACAGATTCTTAACCACTGGACCAACAGAAATGTCCCTTCTTTTATCATTCTTAAGATATTCAGTCATTGTCTCAAGCATATATAATTAATGGTGAGAAGCATTCTGTCTTATTGTTGCGCCTTTTCAGGCAACCTATCTTTTCTCTTTGGGAGCTTCCAAGATTTTCTGTTTAATCTTGGTGGTTTGGCAGTAAATAAACCTTTGTTTTTATTTATCTTGTTTGGTTTTGTGTATTTTTATCCTACATCTCATACCTTTTTATAAATCTGGAAAACTCTCCACTGTTATCTCAAATGTTCCTCTTTCCAAGTCTTTTTATTCCTTATTCTAGAGCATCTATTAAACATAGATTAGAGCTTTTCATTCTACCTGCCATATTCCTAACTTCTGTTTCTTATTTTTCACTTCTTTTTCTGTATTTACTCTTTTCTTGGTGATTTCCTCAAATCCATATTGCAATTCATGAATTATTTCCTCATCTGAATCTAGTCTATTATTTAACAAATTTAATGAGTCTTTCTATTTTGTCTACTGTTTCTTTCACACTTAGAAGCTTCTAGTCGGTTCATTATTAAGTCAACCTGTTCTTGTTTGTTCTTTTCCTTTAAAAAAGTTATACTTACATTTTCTTTTCTCTTTTGTAAATAATATACAATAATGATACTCATTATTAATTCTTCTATTTTGGAGTCTTTGGACATTTCTCTTTTTGCTTTGCATTTCCTATAAATTCACCTTCTGAAAGAGTTATCTTTAGAGAGAATTTTGCCCATGCCCTGGGTTAGAGAGTCCTCTTGATGACAAGGTTCACCATTGGTCTTGCTCAAGTCCTGCTGAGTCTACCACTTCCAAACTAACTTTGACACTAGGTTCTGAGCTCCAGATTACCATATTGCTCTGGTAATGGAAAGGTGGTTGGTTCTGTACTGGTGTAGACTCAACATTCAAAATCTCTCTGTATGTAGGAGTGGCTGTTGAAATCTCTGTCTCTGAGAGCCTGAAAAAGTCAGCTCACTTCTTTCTGAAATCCTGGTCATGTTGGAGGAGATTTTCAGGTAATGTTTTTGAGCTTGTCAGCCTTCTTGGAAAATTAGTGCTAAGAGAATGCCCATCCTATTTTTTGACATTTGTGAGGCCTGCAGCTTAAATTCTTTTCTCACAAAGGTATAAGCTTGCTATCCCTTAAGATATATATCAGGTCTAGTTTCTTCCATGGAGAAGGCAATGGCACCCCACTCAAGTACTCTGCCTGGAAAATCCCATGGGCGGAGAAGCCTGGTAGGCTGCAGTCCATGGGGTCGCAAAGAGTCGGACACGACTGAGTGACTTCACTTTCACTTTTCAGTTTCATGCATTGGAGAAGGAAATGGCAACCCACTCCAGTGTTCTTGCCTGGAGAATCCCAGGGACAGGGAGCCTGGTGGGCTGCCGTCTATGGGGTCGCACAGAGTCGGACATGACTGAAGTGACAGCAGCAGCAGCAGCAGCAGCAGTTTCTTCCAAGGACTGTGTGGTTTTAAAAACTGCATAATTTAATAATTATGTGTTCCCTCTTCATTTCTGGCATATGAAGATGTCCTTTTCTGTTGAGCTCAGCTGTGACTTTAACATGAAACAATTATGTGTATATATATTATGTAATATTATATATATTTTAAATTGGAGTACGTTGATTTACAATGTTGTGTTAATTTCTGCTGTACAACAAAATGAATCAGCTATATGTGTGTGTATATATATATATATATATATATATCCCCTTTTTGCTGGACCTCCCTCTCCCCACTTATTCCACCCCTCTAGGTTACTATAGAGCACCAAGCTGAGCTCCCTGTGCTACGCAGCAGGTTGCTATCTGTTTTACATATGGCAATGCACATATGTCAGTCTCCCCCTACCCCCACCTCCCATCCATTCTCTATGTCTGTGTTTCTATTCCTCTCCTGCAAATAGGTTCATCTGTACCATTTTTCTAGATTCCACATATGTGTTAATATACCATATTTGTTTTTCTCTTTCTGACTTCACTTTGTATAACAGACTCTAGGTCCATCCATGTCTCTACAAATGGCCCAATATCATTCCTTTCTTTTTTTATTTTTAAATTTATTTTAAATTGGAGGATAATTGTTTTACAATACTGGTTTCATTTCTGCCATACATCAACATGAATTGGGCTTCCCTGGTAGCTCAGTGGATAAAGAATCTGCCTGCAATGCAGGAGACCCCAGTTCAATTCCTGGGTCAGGAAGATCTGCTGGAGAAGGGATAGGCTACCCACTCTAGTATTCTTGGGCTTCCCTGGTGGCTCAGCTGGTAAAGAAGCTGCTGACAATATGGAAGACCTGGGTTAGATCCCTGGGTTGGGAAGATCCCCTGGAGAAGGGAACAGCTACCCACTCCAGTGTTCTGGTCTGGAGAATTCCATGGACTGTATAATCCACGGGGTTGCAAAAAGTTGGACACGACCGAGTGACTTTAACTTTCACTTCAACATGAATTAACTGTACAGATGTCTCCTCCTTCTTCAACCTCCCTCCCACCCACCATTCTTTCCCACCCCTCTAGGTTGTTACAGAGACCTAATTTGGGTTCCCTGAGTCGTACAGCAAATTTCCACTGACTGTTTTACATATGGTAGTGTATATGCTTCCATGCTATTTTCTCCATTCGTCTTACCCTCTCCTTCCCCCCTCAACCTATGTCCATAAGTTGTTCTGTATGTTTCCTTCTCCACTGCTGCTCTGCTCTCCACTCATCAGTACCATCTTTCTAGATTCCATATATATGCATTAATATATGATATTTGTTTTTCTTTTTGATTTTCTTCACTCTGTATAATAGGCTCTAGGTTCATCCACCTCATTAGAACTGACTCAAATGTTTTCCTTTTTATGGCTGAGTAGTATATTCCATTATGTGTGTGTCAGTCAGTTCAGTCACTCAGTCGTGTCCAACTCTTTGTGACTCCATGAATCGCAGCATGCCAGGCCTCCCTGTCCATCACCAACTCCTGGAGTTCACTCAGACTCACGTCCATCGAGTTGGTGACGCCATCCAGCCATCTTATCCTCTGTCGTCCCCTTCTCCTCCTGCCCCCAATCCCTCCCAGCATCAGAGTCTTTTCCAATGAGTCAACTCTTCACATGAGGTGGCCAAAGTACTGGAGTTTCAGCTTTAGCATCATTCCTTCCAAAGAACACCCAGGGTTGATCTCCTTCAGAATGGACTGGCTGGATCTCCTTGCAGTCCAAGGGACTCTCAAGAGTCTTCTCCAACACCACAGTTCAAAAGCATCAATTCTTCAGTGCTCAGCTTTCTTCACAGTACAACTCTCACATCCATACATGACCACTGGAAAAACCATAGCCTTGACTAGACGGACCCTGTTGGCAAAATAATGTCTCTGCTTTTGAATATGCTCTCTAGGTTGGTCATAACTTTTCTTCCAAGGAGTAAGCGTCTTTTGATTTCATGGCTGCAGTTGTCATCTGCAATGATTTTGGAGCCCCCCAAAATAAAGTCTGACACTGTTTCTACTGTTTCCCCATCTATTTCCTATGAAGTGATGGGGCCAGATGCCATGATCTTCATTTTCTGAGAGTGTGTGTGTATATATATATATGTATGTATAGCTTCTTTATCCATTCATCTGCTGATGGACATTTAGGTTGCCTCCATGTCCTGGATATTGTAATATATGTTTTATTTCTTTGTATTTTGAATGACTCTGGAGATTCCTGCATCTAATCAATTGACATCTTGAAGGAAATGCCTCCGAACCACAATTTACATTGTTCATATTCCCTGAAATGCTGTTCTTGTCCTTTCCAATCCACCCCATCCCCCAGTTGTTTCCCCTTCCCCTTTTGATTTCAGATCAAACATTGCCAAGCTCCATGACATACAGGACATGAAACAACCTGTTCTAGTTTATCACAGTCCTACCCGCCTCCACTTATAATTCCTAGGAAAAGAAATATTACAAAAGTCAAAGACCAAAATAAATAAAGAAAACTCAGTGTCAGTAAATCCAAGTCCCCGTGTGGAACAATTAAGTCTTTGATGACTATGGAAGATGTTGCGACATTATGTGGTTTCGTATGTACGTTGTGGCATGTCAGTGTTAATGGCATCGAATTATCAACATATTTTTATAAGTAGGTTTAATTGTAGTGCTTGAGAAAAATTACACATGATTCAATCTAACAGTCTTCAGCTCCTCCCTCCAAAGAGAGAAGGCCTTTCAAGTCTCAGCTCTACATCTTCAGGAAGCAAATTAGTTAAAAACATTCCAACTAAGTCTGTTAAGTATCAATAGTAAATAAGGGAATCTGCCAAAGAAGGGAAAAAAAATCCAAATGAAGCAACAAGAAGAGAAAAGGCAAGTTAGTCCACTCTTTCTGCACGAGAGACTCGGGAAGGGGAGCTCAAGACTGAGGNCCGAAATTGCACACTGGCTAACCTTTTGTTATATGCATGCTAAGTTGCTTTGGTTGTGTCCAACTCTTTGTGACCCCCATGGACTGTAGCCCACCAGGTTCCTCTGTCCATGGGATTCTCTAGGCAAAAATACTGGAGTGTGTTGCCATGTCTTCTTCCAGGGGATTTTCCCTTCCCAGGGATTAAACCTGCATCTATTATGTCTCCTGCATTGGCAGGCAGCTTATTTACCACTAGTACCACCTGGGAGTCTCCACCTATTGTTGGTTGCAACTAAAGGCCCTCTAGGAAATGTAAGAGCAAGAGGAAGAGGGACTAGTTCAGATCTAGCTCACAGAATAAAAACATGGACAAGCATAACAATATCCTCAGGACACTCCACATACCTTTCGAAAAATTAAGCTGCAGAATCGATAGGCCTAGGTGCACCCCTGGTAGAATTCAGGAGTTTCATTTAGATGCAGAGCTGTACCAAAGCAGCTCTTGAGTTGAGGAACATGTTTTCAATGAAGTTATGAAAAATTATTTTAGCTTTGCAGCAAGGAAAGATGCTACAGTGCCTCCTGGAATCTACTTGAATAGCTTAATTATTTAATTCCATTGCTCCAATTAAGCAATTAGAGCTGAGGTAATTGTGTGAGGTACTTCCCTGGGAATCCCTCTTCACTGACAGCTCCTTTCACTTCCTCTAACTGCAATTTGTTTCAATAAGTGTAGGTGGAGCAGCTACTGGGATCAGGACCTCTACTCAGTGCTATGGATGGTGGGGGGCAGGTTCAGAGCTCAGTGCTAGTGGTCTAAGGCTTGTAAGATAGTCTGGAGACAAGCCACAGGCCTGAGGAAAAGGGAAGATACACCATCTTCAGATGACAAGTCCATTGAGACAACCCAAGAGTGAAGCCCATGAGTAAAGCTGTGAGGCTGCTGAACCGTGGTTGACAGCTGAATGAGTATTGTAGAGAGTGTGCACAGGGAATGAGGGGACTTGTCTCCTCTGGGCATTGTGAAGTCCTTCCCTTTTGAATGAGCAGCCATTTTCTTTTCTAGGTTGTAGCACACTAATTTATTGCCTAATAGGATATGTTTTCCATTCCTTTTAATTCTCTACTGAGAGATTAAAGGAGATGATGTGTGGAAGTGCATGGCTTAATGCCTGGCACATAATAAATCCGTGATACATATTAGTCCCTGCCTGTGAAGCAGACTCCTTTCTTTACATTCTTTACAAAATGAAGTCACTTCAACTAGGTTTTTCCTGTGGTCATGTATGGATGTGAGAGTTGGACTGTGAAGAAGGCTGAGCGCAGAAGAATTGATGCTTTTGAACCGTGGTGCTGGAGAAGACTCTTGAGAGTCCCTTGGACTGCAAGGAGATCCAACCAGTCCATTCTGAAGGAGATCAGCCCTGGGATTTCTTTGGAAGGAATGATGCTAAAACTGAAGCTCCAGTACTTTGGGCACCTTATGCGAAGAGTTGACTCATTGGAAAAGACCCTGATGCTGGGAGGGATTGGGGGCAGGAGGAGAAAGGGACGACCGAGGATGAGATGGCTGGATGGCATCACAGACTCAATGGACGTGAGTCTGAGTGAACTCCGGGAGTTGGTGATGGACAGGGAGGCCTGGCTGAAGAATTGATGCTTTTGAACTGTGGTGTTGGAGAAGACTCTTGAGAGTCCCTTGGACTGCAAGGAGATCCAACCAGTCCATTCTGAAGGAGATCAACCCTGGGATTTCTTTGGAAGGAATGATGCTAAAACTGAAGCTCCAGTACTTTGGGCACCTTATGCGAAGAGTTGACTCATTGGAAAAGACCCTGATGCTGGGAGGGATTGGGGGCAGGAGGAGAAAGGGACGACCGAGGATGAGATGGCTGGATGGCATCACAGACTCAATGGACGTGAGTCTGAGTGAACTCCAGGAGTTGGTGATGGACAGGGAGGCCTGGCGTACTGCGATTCATGGGGTCGCAAAGAGTCGGACATGACTGCGCGACTGAACTGAACTAAACTGAACAACTAGGTAGCGTGTAGCAAAGCTTTCCCTGGATACGTGAGTTGAATTGATAATTTTACTTCCAGTGATTGATAGTCTTTGTTTAAACACCTTTATGATGGGAAAATTTTAAGATGCTCTGGAGCCAAACTGAAGAGTTTTTTTGAGGTGAGGGATATAGTTGCTTTACAACGTTGTGTTAGTTTCTGCTGTACAGAAAAGTGAATCAGCTATGTGTACACATGTATGTCCCTCTTAGCCCTCCCCACCTCATCCCACCTCTCTAGATCATCAATGAGTTCCCTGTGCTATACAGCAGGTTCCCACTAGCTGTCTGTTTTACCCATGGTGGTATATATATATCAATCCCAATCTCCCAATTCATAACCCCTCCCCTCGTGTCTATGCATCCATTCTGTACATCTGCATCTCTATTCCTGCCCTGCAAATAGGTTCGTCTGTACCATTTTTCTAGATTTCACATATATGTATTAATATACAATATTTGTTTTCTCTTTCTGCCTTAACCCACCTCCTTCCTATGACTTTGGGGAACCAATGTACTCTCCACTAGGAAATGTAACATGGATACATTTCTGTTATTAATGTGAACTGTATTTCTATACTTGTTTCTCCAATTTTCACAATATGTTCTCTGTAGCTTTTTTTTTTTTTTTCAAATCAGAATTCAACAAAATATTTTGCATTGTATTTCCTTTAATCGAGCCTGTAGTTAATCCAGTTGATGCAATTTCATTTAATACAAACAAATTCTCTGCTTATTACTTTTTCTTCTTTCCCGACATTGATATTTTTGAAAAGCCATGACCAGGAGTTTTGTAGGATATTCAATTTGATTGTGTATTAATACGACTATTTGATTTTTTAATAGCTCTGAATTCTGAGACTTTCTTCCTTTATTGGGGCTTCCCAAGTGGCACAGCAGTAAAGAACCCATCTGCCAGTGAGGGATACACAAGAGATTCGGGTTCAATTCCTGCGTTAGGAAGATCCCCTGGAAAAGGAAATGGCAACCCACTCCAGTACCATTGCCTGAAAAGTCCCATGGACAGAGGAGCCTGGTGGGCTAAGTTCATGGGGTCACAAAGAGTCAGTCACAACTGACCATGCAGTCACGCACTTCCTTTACTGAACCAAAATTTTGTTGTTGTTTCTAACCATTGATGCTAGTTTTAAAAGTAATCTGCATGGTGATTATTCGTGAAGGACAATAAGTGAATATTAATGAGCTTTCAGTCAAAAAATCCAGGGGTTGGATATCGTGGAGAATAATCCCTTGCTCATTGTTTATATTACTCAGCCATAAAAAGGAGCAAAATAGTGCCATTTGAAGACATGTGGATGGATCTAGAGATTGTCATCAGAGTGAAGTAAAGTCTGAAAGAGAAAAACAAGTATCATATAACATCACTCTATGTGAAATCTAGAATAACGGTATAGATTAACTTTCAAAACAGAAATAGAGACACAGATGTAGAGAAAAAACTTGCAGATACCAAAAGGGGATGTGGGGGTGTGATGAATTGGTAGATTGGGATTGACATATACACTATATAGGTATATATAATATATATACACACATGTATGTAACTGTCTATATAGAGTGTATATATATATATATATATATACTGTATAGCACAGGGAATTCTACTCAGTGCTCTGTGGTGACCTAAATGGTAAGGAAACCCAAAAAAGAATCTGTATATGTGCCAGGGAACATTTAACAGGAGGATTCCTGAATGCTGTTCTCTATTTCTCAAGGATTCTCTGTTCATAATCAGTTCCTATTCCAAGAATGAGTAAAGCTGCATGTATTTCTCAGGACTGAGGTCATGGAATGAGACATACAGTGACTCTTTTCAGCATCAGAGACCTTGTATGTATTAGACTGTCCATATTGTGGCTATTGATAAAATTTCATCCTGTCTAATCATCTTACTAAAGATATATTGACTATGCCAAAGCCTTTGACTGTGTGGATCACAATAAACTGTGGGAAATTCTGAAAGAGATGGGAATACCAGACCACCTGACCTGCCTCTTGAGAAACATGTATGCAGGCCAGGAAGCAACAGTTAGAACTGGACATGGACAACAGACTGGTTCCAAATAGGAAAAGGAGTACCTTAAGGCTATATATTGTCACCCTGTTTATTTAGCTTCTATGCAGAGTACATCATGAGAAATGCTGGGCTAGAAGAAGCACAAGCTGGAATTAAGATTGCCAGGAGAAATATCAATAACCTCAGATATGCAGATGACACCAACATTATGGCAGAAAGTGAAGAGGAACTAAAAAGCCTCTTGATGAAAGTGAAAGAGAAGAGTGAAAAAGTTGGCTTCAAGCTCAACATTCAGAAAATGAAGATCACGGCATCTGGTCCCATCACTTCATGGGAAATAGATGAGGAAACAGTGGAAACATAGACCACCTGACCTGCCTCTTGAGAAACATGTATGCAGGCCAGGAAGCAACAGTTAGAACTGGACATGGAACAACAGACTGGTTCCAAATAGGAAAAGGAGTACCTTAAGGCTATATATTGTCACCCTGTTTATTTAGCTTCTATGCAGAGTACATCATGAGAAATGCTGGGCTAGAAGAAGCACAAGCTGGAATTAAGATTGCCAGGAGAAATATCAATAACCTCAGATATGCAGATGACACCAACATTATGGCAGAAAGTGAAGAGGAACTAAAAAGCCTCTTGATGAAAGTGAAAGAGAAGAGTGAAAAAGTTGGCTTCAAGCTCAACATTCAGAAAATGAAGATCACGGCATCTGGTCCCATCACTTCATGGGAAATAGATGAGGAAACAGTGGAAACAGTGTCAGACTTTATTTTGGGGGGCTCCATAATCACTGCAGATGGTGATTGCAGGCATGAAATTAAAAGACGCTTAACTCCTTGGAAGAAAAGTTATGACCAACCTAGATAGCATGTTGAAAAGCAGAGACATTACTTTGTCAACAAAGGTCCATCTAGTCAAGGCTATGGTTTTTCCCGTGGTCATGTATGGATGTGAGAGTTGGACTGTGAAGAAAGCTGAGCGCCGAACAATTGATGCTTTTGAATTGTGGTGTTGGAGAAGACTCTTGAGAGTCCCTTGGACTGCAAGGAGATCCAGCCAGTCCATTCTAAAGGAGATCAACCCTGGGATTTCTTTGGAAAGAATGATGCTGAAGCTGAAACTCCAATACTTTGGCCACCTCATGCGAAGAGTTGACTCATTGGAAAAGACTCTGATGCTGGGAGGGATTGGGGGCAGGAGGAAAAGCGACGACAGAGGGCAAAATGGCTGGATGGCATCACCGACTCGATAGATGTGAGTCTGAGTGAACTCCGGGAGTCGGTGATGGACAGGGAGCCTGGCGTGTTGTGATTCATGGAGTCGCAAAGAGTTGGACACGACTGATTGACTGAACTGACCTGAAAGATATATAAGCCTGCATTTCTGCTAATAAAGCACCTTTGCTTCATCAGAGCTTGGGTCCCCGTGTATGTCTGTCTGTCTGTCTTTCTTTCTTTTTCTCTCTCTCCTCGGCTAATTCTCTGGAGCACAGAAACCCGTCTTGCTCACTGTCCTGCCCAGGCTTTAAGCTTCTCTCGAGAAGGTGCCCCGTGCCTTCATTTCCCCCTTGAGAGGGCACCTGGTGCCTTCGTGAGAGATGGAAATCCTGTGTCAAGGACGTTATTGGTCCTCTGCATAAACCAGGGAGTATCAGCCTCTTTCTCTCTTTCACTTTCTTATTGTCGCCTCTGGACCACTAGGTCCCGGTCCATTAAAGGACCCCAACAAGTGGCGCCCCAGAACAGGGACACTGGTCTACATGGCATTTCGGGCAGAGGGACTCGGGACCTACTGAGGACAGTAAGTACTAAGACATGGATTATACAGCTGGAAAGCCCCATCATTTCTCTACTTTACTTCACCATTTGCTTAAAGCTCAGGGACTTTTGGTTTTGCGCCAATGAATAGAGGCTTGCTTTCAAACAATGGTTAAATGTAATCCTTGGTTCCCTGATAAATGCAATTTTGATTTAGAAATTTGGCACCAGGTCAAATAAAATTTTGAATGAGCCACTAAGCAAGGAAAAATTATTCCAATTGATTTCTGGCCATTTCAAGCTAAATTCTAGCCCTCTTAATATTAAACAACAGGCAGAATACTTATTGCATGAATATGAATTAGATGATGAAACATAACAAAAGGCCCAATTAGAATAACATAAAATATTTCAAAATTTTCTTACTACCTCTGCCCCAGCTGCTCCAAATGCTCCTCTGCCAACAGGCGCAACTCCAAAAGTGTCTCCTTTGTTGGAACCTAAGCTGAATGCCGAAGAATTGATGCTTTTGAACTGTGGTGTTGGAGAAGACTCTTGAGATCCCTTGGACTGCAAGGAGATCCAACCAGTCCATTCTGAAGGAGATCAGCCCTGGGATTTCTTTGGAAGGAATGATGCTAAAGCTGAAACTCCAGTACTTTGGCCACCTCATGCGAAGATGACTCATTGGAAAAGACTCTGATGCTGGGAGGGATTGGGGGCAGGAGGAGAAGGGGACAACCGAGGATGAGATGGCTGGATGGCATCACCGACTCGATGGATGTGAGTTTGAATGAACTCCAGGAGTTGGTGATAGACAGGGAGGTCTGGCGTGCTGCAATTCATGGGGTCACAAAGAGTCGGACACAACTGAGCGACTGAACTGAACTGAACTGAATGAAAATTATGCTAATTTTTTGCTACATTAGAAACTGTTATTTCCCATGTTGTAATCAAAGAAGAAACCAAGAAACAGCTAGAGAAATTACTCGCTTATGAGAATACAAATCAGGAATGTCAGAGAGCTATCGCTGCGATTTGTAAGACTGGGACTAATATTGATTATTTGAAGGCTTATCACAATCTAGGATCAGAAACTCAGAAGATGCAAATGCTAGCTGAAACAATGGCTACTACCTTTAAAAAGGGAAATGAAGGATGCTCTATATGTAAAGATAAAAACCATTTAAAAGGGGACTGCCCTAAGAAGGCTAATAAAAAACTTCCAAGAATTCCCCCTCACTACCGTAGAGGAATGCATTGGGCCAAAGATTGTAAATCTAAATTTGATATTAAAAGAAAACCTATTCCAGGAAACTCCAAACACAGGACCCCCCAGGTCCCCTACAACAAAAACCAGGGGCAAATTCTATCTTTTCTCAAACCCTCAAAATCCCGCAGTGCTGCCGTCAATATACCAGCCCTAAATGATTTTTCTCCTTTATCCTCAAGCAGTCCCTTTTAGAGTACCTACCCAACTTTTTGGACCCCTGCCCCACAAACTTTCAGTCTTTCATTTGGCCAATTTAGTTTGGCTTCTAAGAGAATTACTGTTCACCCTGGAATAATTGATTCAAACTATAAGGAGAGATTCGAATTATGATGTATGTCATCTCAGATTCTATGGCAATTCAAAAAAGGGGACAAAATTGCTCAACTACTTCTCTTGCCTTACAGTTCTATTAACTCCTCTAATGATATACCGACAGGCAGATTCAACAGTACAGATCAAAAACAATACTTATGGACAGCATTGGTATCTGAATATGGCCAACGAAATATAAATATCAAAATTAATGATAAAAGATTTTCTAGTCTCCTCAACACTGGATCTAATATTACTATTATTTCCAAACACTTATGACCCAAATCCTGGCCTATACAAAAAGTCTCTTGCCAAATTGCAGGAATTTCTCAAACCAAAGTACAAGAAATTTATCAAAATGTTTAGATCTACCCATATGAAGGACCAAAAGGCCAGCCTGCAACATTAAGACCTTATGTGACAGATGCACCCCTAATCTAATAAGAAGGGACTTACTTATGCAATGGCAAACTCAGATATACATCTGGAAGTCATTCCTGGGTGTTCATTGGAAGGACTGATGTTGAAGCTGAAACTCTAATACTTTGGCCACCTGACGCGAAGAGCTGACTCATTGGAAAAGACCCTGATGCTGGGAGGGATTGAGGGCTGGAAGAGAAGGGGACAACAGAGGATGAGATGGGTGGATGGCATCACCAACTCAATGGACATGAGTTTTGGTAAACTTCGGGAGTTGGGGATGGACAGGGACGCCTGGCATGCTGCGGTTCATGGGATTGCAAAGAGTCAGACACGACTGAGCGACTGAACTGAACTGAGCATAAGTGATGCTCCAGTTGAGTAAGAAAGTCCCCTGACTCTTTGGAAAAATTTTATTTAGAATTGACTGCTTTGTTTCAAATCAAGATCATGGAAGTGAGAGTTAAGATGTTCAGTGCCAGGGTCCAGCCCCGGTGGATCCAGGGTGATTCGAAGGTGGAGACGGAGTCGGCGTACTAGGAAAGAATTTATTCAATTACAGATAGAGAGAGATTAGGAAATTAGCAGAAAAAGGGGCTGAATAACTTGGCTTACATGGGATGCCAATCACCACCTACGTAGGCCACAGGCGTCTTTCCGTTCTCCTGAAGGAGAGGAGGCACTGAGGCTTCCCCGGTCTGATCTTAGAAGCCCAGGCAGAGTTAGTAGGCTTGGTGAGGACCCAAGTGCCAGATGGGAATTCAGCCAGAAAATAGTAAGAGGTATTAGAGAAGAGAAAGAGGCTGAATCACTTGGTTTACATGGGATACCAATAAAATTCCAAGACAAGGAATTTGCACCATCTACGTTGGGCCACCGGCGCCACTTGAACATCGAAAGGTGCCCCTCCTTGGGCACCTTTTTGCATGGACTTGAAAGCCGGGGCAAGTAAGCAGACATGGCGGGCACCCGTGCTCCAGATGGGAATTCAGCCAGAAATACGGAGGATGAGAAAGAACGACATGGGGGAATCAGTCTTTCCGGAAACTGATCCGTTTTCTTTATTTTCAGGTTTGCTTATATACCTTTTGTTACACATAGGGATGAATACAAAGTCACGTTGGCGGGCACCCGTGCTCCAGATGGGAATTCAGCCAGAAATACGGAGGACGAGAAAGAACGACATGGGGGAATCAGTCTTTCCGGAAACTGATCCATTTTCTTTATTTTCAGATTTGCTTATATACCTTTTGTTACACATAGGGATGAATACAAAGTCACACGGGGGTCAGCAGTCCTGACCTTTATCAAAATCGGGTGCTTTACATAAAAAAAGGTCTTAGGGGTTTCACATCATCTTCTGGCCATGAGGCCTGATAACACTTCATGACCCTCTCTTTCTGATAACCAAAAAACTCATTTTTTCCAAGGGTGTTTTTTCTTAAACCAGGCACCACCCTCCAGATAAAGGTACATTCCTATAGAGTAAAGGTATAATGAGTTACAATCAAGAAAGGAATTTATTTAACCCAAGGTTAACATGATTAATCTGAAAGGTTAATACTTATTTCTCTTATATGCTAGTTATATTCATTATAACGGCAGGGAATTAGAAGCAATTATTGGCACAACAAATGAAAAACCCTTCACCAATACAATTCCTAATCAATCCACTATACTAATAAATTCTAACTTCCCCAAAGAATCTGCCTTTAGTAAGTCTAAAACATCTCGTGCCTCTCGCTGTTGGGAGGCTGTAAATAATCACATTTGGCCGGACGAACCTATACAGGCAGGCTAGATAAACTTCAGAGGAGTTTGTAAGCTGAAACACTCTTGTCAACCCAGGAATTTTATCAACTGGATCTGCAAGTTAACTCTTTTTCCAAGAGAAATGGTTATGGGGGAGGTTCGGTTCGGTTCAGTCGCGCAGTCGTGTCCGACTCTTTGCAACCCCATGAATCCCAGTACGCCAGGCCTCCCTGTCCATCACCAACTCCCGGAGTTCACTCAGACTCACGTCCATTGAGTCTGTGATGCCATCCAGCCATCTCATCCTCGGTCGTCCCTTTCTCCTCCTGCCCCCAATCCCTCCCAGCATCAGGGTCTTTTCCAGTGAGTCAACTCTTCGCATAAGGTGCCCAAGGAGGGCCTAGAGGAGCTATGGGGGAGAGCCCTCCGTAAAGTCAGAGGTGTAGGTGAGAGCATAAAACAGACTCTTGGTTTTGGGGGTAGATGCTAGGGAACAGGGGGTTTCCTGAAACTTGATCACGCCTTTGCGTATGCCAAGCCTCCTTCCTCATGACCTTTGCCATGGGCGGAGTTCCTCACGCTGGCCCCCGGCAGGAGCTGACCGTGGCTCAGATCATGAACTTATTGCCAAATTCAGACATAAATTGAAAAATGTAGGGAAAAGCAGTTGACCATTTGGGTATGACCCAAGTCAAATCCTTTACAATTATACAGTGGAAGTGACAAATAGGATCAAGGGCTTAGATCTGAAAGAGTGCCAAAGAACTATGGATGGAGGTTTACGACATTGTACAGGCGGCAGGGATCAAGACCATCCCCAAGACAAAGAAATGCAAAAAGGCAAAATGGTTCTCTTGAGTCCTTACAAATAGCTAAGAAAGAAGGGAAGCCAAAGGCAAAGGAGAAAAGGAAAGATATACCCATTTGAATACAGAGTTCCAAAGAATAGCAAGGAGAGAAATGAAAGCCTTCCTCAGTGATCAATGCAAAGAAATAGAAGAAAACAACAGAATGGGAAAGACTAGAGATCTCTTCAAAAAAATTAGATACCAAGGGAACATTTCATGCAAAAAACAGTTTAACCTACAAATAACAAGCATAATTTGCCATAGCTATCTATTTATGTAATGAAAAGCCCAATTCCTATATTCAAATCACACAGACATTTAAGTTGATATATGTAATTCTTTTAAGTTTCTGTAAGTACCTGACCTGCCCCTTGAGAAACCTATATGCAGGTCAGGAAGCAACAGTTAGAACTGGACATGGAACAACAGACTGGTTCCAAATAGGAAAAGGAGTCCATCAAGGCTGTATATTGTCACCCTGCTTATTTATCTTATATGCAGAGTACATCATGAGAAACGCTGAGATGAAAGAAGCACAAGCTGGAATCAAGATTGCCGGGAGAAATGTCAATAACCTCAGATATGCAGATGACACCACCCTTATGGCAGAAAGTGAAGAGGAACTCAAAAGCCTCTTGATGAAAGTGAAGTGGAGAGTGAAAAAGATGGCTTAAAGCTCAACATTCAGAAAACGAAGATCATGGCATCTGGTCCCATCACTTCATTGGAAACAAATGGGGAAACAGTGTTAGAATTTATTTTGGGGGGCTCCAAAGTCACTGCAGATGGTGACTGCAGCCATGAAATTAAAAGACTCTTACTCCTTGGAAGGAAAGTTATGACCAACCTAGATAGCATATTCAAAAGTAGAGACATTACTTTGCCAACTAAGGTCCGTCTAGTCAAGGCTATGGTTTTTCCAGTAGTCATGTATGGATGTGAGAGTTGGACTGTGAAGAAAGCTGAACGCTGAAAAATTGATGTTTTTGAACTGTGGTGTTGGAGAAGACTCTTGAGAGTCCCTTGGACTGTAAGGAGATCCAACCAGTCCATTCTAAAGGAGATCAGCCCTGGGTGTTCTTTGGAAGGAATGAAGCTAAAGCTCCAGTACTCCAGTACTTTGGCCACCTCATGAGAAAAGTTGACTCATTGGAAAAGACTCTGATGCTGGGAGGGATTGGGGGCAGGAGGAAAAGAGAATGACAGAGGATGAGATGGCAGGATGGAATCACCGACTCGATGGACGTGAGTCTGAGTGAACTCTGGGAGCTGGTGATGGACAGGGAGGCCTGGCATGCTGCGATTCATGGCGTCGCAAAGAGTCGGACATGACTGAGTGACTGAACTGAACTGAAGTACAAAAGAAAACTCTGAGAACCATTATTAATAATACCTCCATTTGTAGCCATAAGGAAAAGTATCTTCTTTCCATTAGCGTGAGAGCACTTGAAATGGAAACCCTGGTGATAAACAATGGATCTACTCCACATATTTTTAACTAACCAATTGTACCGCCTATATTATACTTACTCAACAAAGATATATTCAAGGAAATTTAGAGTAATTAAATAAAAATGAATATGTGTATACTTCTAAAGCAATTGCCATAAAATTTGATCAGGAATCATCTGAATATCATGATGATCATGACAGAATATAAATTATTAAGATATTTGATCATATTACATGGCTTGGAATCAGTATTTCTTAGAGAAACCATAACTTTACTATAGATATGTGTGTGTTAAGTTGCTTCAGTCATATCCAACTCTTTGCGATCCTACAAACTGTAGCCATCCAGGTTCCTCTGTCCATGGGATTCTCCAGGCAAGAAAACTGGAGTGGGTTGCCATGCCCTCCTCCAGGGGATCTTCCAATCCAGGGAACAAACCTGAGTCTCTTACATGTCCTGCATTGATAGGCAGGTTCTTTACCACTAGCACCACCTGGGAAGGGTGATACAAAAATCACAGACGTGAATATATATGACCATATTTATTAACTGTACCTAAGACACAATCACCTTTCTAAGGACTTCTGTTAATACACATTTTATGATACTTGGACATTCACTTTGTCAGAATCAACAATTATCACATATCAGTTTTTTAAAGGAAAACTTTTATTGGTGAATATAATAAAAAATCTAGGTTAAAAATTTAATCAAATGTGAACTGGAAGAAAGATTGACTATATTTAATAACCACTGGAACTGTTTTTCAAATTTTCAGCCCACCATTGTATAATTTGAGCATCATTGTTTCAAAGTCTATCTTATGGTTTGTTGATTAATAATTTAATAATAGATAAAGATGGTGACTGTATTTCAACCTATAAATATATGATTTTTAAAAATAGAGAACATAAAAGTTTCCTCAGTAATGTGTTTTTTAAAAACAAACTTGTGTATTATGAAAATGGTGCTTATTTTAAATGAATGTTTTTATGATATATTTTCACTGCAATAATGTATTTGTTAAGATTAATAAACACAAATGAACTATTAATTTTGGAAAGAGTCATTAAAACTTGATAAATCAATAACTAGCAATAAAAAAAGTTAAATAAGTCTGACATTTGTAAGATCCCCATCAGTAAATTTCACAATGTCAGTCCATTGACTGACACTGTGTTTTTTCCACTCTGATTATCTGAAAGTGATTGTTATGACAAATTAATCATTTTAAGAGGCTTTTCTTCCCCCTTAATCTCTTTGTTTTTTTGTGACTTTTATAAACTTTTTTTCTCTTGAATATTATATCCTGATTTCTTTGTTTTTTCCTCTTTGTAAACAATAAAATATTTTATCTTTTCTAACTCACAGAGTTAGTGCCAAATTATTTGTTCATGAGGGAATATTCTTAAACACTGAAGTATTATATGTATGTCATTATTACCCTTTTCATTATTATTTAATCAAGAAAAATGCAGTGAATCAACTGGCTCAGTGTATAGATAAAATGGTTTCTACAGATGTTTCTTCTCAAACTGATTGTGAGTGTTTTTCTTTGGATAATAATAATAATTATATAATTGGTTAATGACATTTATCAAGTTCTTAATATACACCAGACACCACAGTAAGCATTTTCAAACATTTTACTTAATCTTCACAATAATTATTTGGTAGATATGAGTTTGTATCTGATTTTTCTTTTAATTAATAACAGTTCAGAAAGTTGAGAACTAAAGAAATCTAATCACTGTTGAGGTCATAGGGCTCATAAGTAGACAGAGCTCAGGTTTGTCTGATTCTGAGGGCCAAGCTCTTGTCTATATTATGCGTGTGATTCTAAAGCATTACCATATAGGATGAAATCATAGCTCAAAATTTGATAAAGTGATAAAATCTATGAGAGTAGGTACATACTCCAGATTCCAATCAAGACACTTGATTTTGTCACATTTTCAACCACTATCATTTTTGGCATGTAAAAAGATGTGTGTGTGTGTGTGTGTGTGTCTGATTTTTTTTTTTGACATGTGTATAGGCAATGATTAAGCAAATGGTATATCTGAGTGACCTTAACTTTCAACAAAGAACAATCACACTAATTTAACTGTACCTTGTTCTCTCCCAATTCCCAACCAGCTTCTTAAAAATAGAATAAAAAAAAAAAATCCCTAGGGTGATTTAACTTCAGTTCAGTTCAGTTCAGTCGCGCAGTCGTGTCCGACTCTTTGCGACCCCATGAATCGCAGTATGCCAGGCCTCCCTGTCCATCACCAACTCCCCGAGTTCACTCAGACTCACGTCCATCGAGTCTGTGATGCCATCCAGCCATCTCATCCTCAGTCGTCCCTTTCTTCTCCTGCCCCCAATCCCTCCCAGCATCAGGGTCTTTTCCAATGAGTCAACTCTTCGCATAAGGTGCCCAAAGTACTGGAGCTTCAGTTTTAGCATCATTCCTTCCAAAGAAATCCCAGGGCTGATCTCCTTTAGAATGGACTGGTTGGATCTCCTTGCAGTCCAAGGGACT